>JBAMHZ010424932.1:0-11280 GCA_037177395.1 Alpinia galanga | reverse complement strand
ATAATAAAAAATTTAAATTTTTATACTCATTTAACCTACTTAGATTACCTAAGTTAAGTTGGTCAACTAAACCTTCATTAAAAAGTTGATAAAAATATCTCTTCTATCGTCTTTTATTTCTTCATCATTTACTAATACTTTATTGCATTCATCTTTAATACATCTTATTTGGATAAGATCTTTTGTGTTCCTTTCTCTCACTTTAGCTATTCTATAAATGTTTTCTTCCTCTTCTTTTGTATCTAATTTTCGATATAACTATTCAAAAATTTTATTCTTAGCTTCATTTATTACTTTCTTAACCTCTTTCTTAGCTATTATATATGTTTTGAGTTTTTCTTATTCTTACAAATATATAATTTTTTATAGGTAATACATTTTTCTTTCACTTTCTCCTGTACTTTCTCATTCCACCGTTAAGATTCTTTACTTGATGGTGCATACCCCTTTGACTCACCGAATACACTCTTGGTTATTATTTTTAACTTTGATATCATCTTATCTTATGTTGTATTAGAGTCATTGTATATTTCACCTAATACTTGTACTTCTACCTTCTCCTTAAATATATTCTATTTCCCATCCTTTAATTTTCAATATTTAATTCTAGGAATCATATATATTTTCCTTCAATTGATATTATATCTAAAGTATATATTCAACACTACTAATCTATATTGGATAGTTAAGCTTTCTCCAAAGATAACCATGCAATCTTTACAAATCTTTTTCTCTCTCTTTCTAACCATAAGAAAGTAAATTTGCAACTTATTATTTCTATTTTTGAATGTGACCAAGTATTCTTTTATTTACTTAAAAAAATGTATGAGCTAGTATAAGGTCATATGTTATCGCAAAATCTAATATAATTTTACCTTTTTCATTTCTTGTTCCAAATCCATAACCCCCATACACCCTCTCATATTCCTTATTTTTTCACTCTGACTTGTCAATTTATATTGTTTCATATTAAAATCATTTCATTTAGCGAAATGTTTTGTAATACTTTATCTAGATCATCTCAAAACCTTAATTTGGTATTTTCATCTAATCCTGATTGAGATGCATATACGCTAATTACGTTCATAGTTTCTTTTTTCACTACTATCTTGAGAGCTATAATTTTTGAAAGTTCTTATAAATTTTGCCAACTTCAAATAATTTCAAATAGAATTAAATTTCTCAAGTCCATTATTCAGATAAACATTTCCGCAAGAACCATTAGGAATTATATTGTGATGCACTATGCTACCCAATTCTAACCTACATTTGAATGATAAAAGGGACACTGCAGCAAGCAGTAATTCGGTTTTGTATATGGATGAATACAAGTAAATGTGAAGTAAAGAGCGGGGAAAGTTGACAAATATTGCAAAAGGGCCAAAAAAAAAAAGTGAGGAATGAAACTTTTAGGCGATTATCGATATGTGATATGTGTGAAACAGCCGGAACTACAATTTCGGCAGCTTGAACAGATTATAAGACCCCTAACTGCACAAACAGCAGGTGGGTGAACAAAAGTTGATTCACGAAGTACCAGGCTGTTGCAGTTTATGCATCTCCTGTTAGCCGGAAGCTTCAGCAGTTCCCGGATAGCCCTCTCGTTCTTCTCGTCTTCCTTCACTTTACTCGCCATCGAAAATCCTCCGCCTTAATCCTATAGCAACTTGAAAATCCAATTAGAAGCATCCTACCAACATTTAAAAAAAGGATGAAAGCCAACTGAAAAAGCAAAGCGTAAGTCGCAAGCAGTCAAGAAGAAGTCGGACAACGTCAAAACTCCTCGAGATCTACAACTTTTGAAGACGAAAACTACAAGTACGGAGCAAAAAAACTTTGGACTTCATGATACCAAAGGAGAAAGAAAATTTTTCTTTAGCTTCCTCTTACGTTCTCAACTAGCGGGCTCGGCTCGAGGATGATGGTAAGACAAATTGGATACGGTGGCGAAGCTGCCGCATCGAACGATACTTGCAGATTTGGACGTTTCTACTTGGGATCAGATTGAGCTGCTGCTGTTGATGCTGCGCTTGGTGCAGATCGAGAGCAATCAAAGCATATCTGAGTAATTAAACTAGATCGGAAATAGAATACGGTTGTTGTTGTTGACTTGCTCCGATGGATCAGAAAAAGGAGACTACATTTTGTGGTTCTCTGGATTCGGCCAAAACATTCCGCCGATGGGTGAAGACTGACGAGAAGAGGCAGCCTTTGCCGGTCCAACCGTGCCTCCCCTCGCCTATTTGCCCGTGGATATTTCGTATTCGCATTCATGCCACTTGCTAATGACAACAAAAAAAGAAAATAGAATTTTCTGTGTAAAGATAAATACGTTTCGACATTTGTCAAAAGAGTATCTTTTAAATAAAATATTAAAAGAATATTCCATTTTTTATTCTAAAATTTTAAAAATATATTAAAAGAATATATTTTTATTTTTTATTCTAAAAATAGAAGAGTATAATTACTTTATCATTCATATATAATATTTTACTTTAGAAGAGTAATTACTTTCTAAAATAGAAGAGTGAAATTGCTTTATCAATAATAATAAAAACATCATCATTTAAAAATTAAAATACTTTATTTTATTATGACGATGATGATGATGGTTTGATTTTCTTTATAAGGATTTGGACAAAAATCAAA
This sequence comes from Alpinia galanga, assembly GCA_037177395.1. Classification (NCBI taxonomy): domain Eukaryota; kingdom Viridiplantae; phylum Streptophyta; class Magnoliopsida; order Zingiberales; family Zingiberaceae; genus Alpinia; species Alpinia galanga. The sequence continues at coordinate 8,631 of JBAMHZ010424932.1, read as the reverse complement.
AAAATATTAAAAGAATATCCCACTTCTTTATCCAAAAAATTTAAATATATATCATCTTTTTTTAATGGATAAAGGTAAATAATAAAATAAATTCTTTTAATTTTTAAATGATGATATTTTTATTATTATTGATATTAAGTGTTCGAGCTTTAGCTTGATTAATTTTAAAGATGATCGGTTCAATCTTACGGATCTCTAATAAAATGTTAAATAATCCTTATATATAAGATCTCCATTGATTATCATGATATATTTAAAAAGTTACAGCTCCACAAATAAATCCAACAACACTGTCGTGCCATTTCCATAAGACAAATTCAATGTAAAAAACGTATTATGTCTGAGAAAATAAACTCTCAATTTATATCAGACTCCAGGTTATTTGTCTATTTTTTTTAAATTCAAAGTCTGAATTTGTTTCAGCAGAATCGAAGCGTTAACATGTGAAAATAAAGAAGTTCTCTCACTACTTTAGCTGGGGATTTTGCTTCGCTTTCCGCGTATGAAACTAGCTGCATTATTAGTCAGAAAGTTCAGTGCAAGTACACTAGAATGAGAACAAATTTGGATCTCGCAAGAAGGTGACAATCTTGATTCCCACATAAAATGCCTACCAGTGCAAGTTAAAGAATCATCATGCACATAAAGAGGAATTTTAATGAACTTAAAAAGGCGAGTTAACATCCACAAATTTTTGTTTGAAGAGTCAAGAAAACACATTTTATGGATCTAGTTCAGAATAATGAGACGACAAGGAAACTAAAAAAAAACTAAGTTTAATTTTAAAAGAAAGTAAAAAAAAATATATTAATGTGATGCATTTCATTTTTTTTTATTAGCGGCTCGATTAATTTTTGGGATGGTCAATCCTGTCCCATGATCCTTCGAAAATGCCCCTTCAATAGCGGAGCTGAAAGAGATCGAAGTCTCAGCAGATCTCCATCAACTATCTGGGTAAATTAAAAAAGTATTCGCAGCTCCAGCATTCGCAATCGGGTTATCCCTAAAAAACTATCCAATGTTAAAGTCGTACTATATCTGCCAAATAAACTTCTGTACAAAAGACCACTTCCTACACAGTGCAACGACTAAGACATGAAAGTAACTTACAAGAGAATGCAGTTCACTCAACGTGTGAATTTGTTTAAATTATCACCGGTTACCTGAGACCTGAAATGCATCACATTGCCCCCAAGGGACAAGCTCGACTTGAGAGTACAGTCCGGTCCGTACATCAATTTGCCAAATATTTTATATGATCAAATTTTTGATTTAATAAAAAGGTGATAAATCATAAAAAAATTTATAATAATTATTTTGATAAAAAATCTAATAATTTTTTTTACCTAATCTTAAAATCGTATTTATATAATTAGGCGTCAATCCGTCAATTTATCATTTACATAAAGAAAAATATGAAACTATCATATTAGTAGTCTCTATCGCTATCTTTATATATGAAGAGGATAAATCAAGATGTCAATTAGCCAATGCAAAAATATAATATCATCGATAGTGAAATTAAAAAATCAATTCTTTATCCTTTTAAAATTTAATATGACTAAATTAACCCTGGACTGTTAATTTACCACTCACACGCCTATACATACAATTGAGCATTATCTTTGGCGGCTTGGCGGCTACGGGCCATCTATTTGGGTAACTTGAGACACAAGCGGCCACGCGTGGGAATGAAGCGGAGCGAGGCCCAAAACCATTCTCCGTCGAAACAATCTTAACCGTTAAAACTCTCCCACATCATGCCGCTCTCACTCGCCCTCATCCAATCCGCCATTGGATTGGCTGCCTCATCCCTTTATTATCCAACCCTGCTCTCCACTCCTTCGATTCCTCCAAACCCTAGCCTCCTCCGATCTCTCTCTTACGATCTCTCTCAAAACCCTTGTCGTCCTGCACTTTCTTTTTTGCTTGATTTGTTTCTCTTGCAGACTCTCTCTGACTCTAGTTTCCAGTTCCCGGTCACCAAGGTGAGTTTTTTATTTTTGGGTGCGACGGATGCGTTTTGGCTGTAGATTTTGATAGATCTAGTCCTGATCTTTGTTCTTTTTGTATAGTATGGGCGAAATCAAAGATAACGATGCTTACGAGGAGGAGCTCCTGGACTACGAAGAGGAGGAAGAGAAGGCCCCTGACTCGGTCGCTGCGAAGGTCTCCGGTGAAGCGGTGAAGAAGTAAGAAAGGATATTTACCAGTTTTTCTCTATCCTTTTGGTTCTTTTTATTTTTTGAACATTTACGGAGTTAGCTCATACTGCACAAAGGTGTATTCTTTTTCCGAGCCTTTTTCCTCATGATATCATCAACTATGTTATTTTTTGTGGTCTATATATTCCAGGCGTTCTTAGATAGATATGATCTGCCTATGATTTCTCTTTTTCCAAGTATTTTCTATGCCTAGAAACTGGATTTTATTGTAGATCCGGAGGCGACTTTTCTATAATATTGCATCATTTTGTTTTCAGTTTAGTTTATATTGGAACAATTCCACAAAATTTGTAAAAAGACTAATACAATTTGCTGATTAGTATGTTAAATGGTACAGGGGCTATGTTGGGATTCACAGTTCCGGATTCAGAGACTTCCTGTTGAAGCCAGAACTCCTTCGTGCTATCGTCGATTGTGGCTTTGAGCATCCTTCTGAAGGCGAGAAATACTACTGCATTTTTAAATTAAGGATTTTTTACATTCTTTGAAACCAGAACCAGTGGTGGATAACTCAATATTTTAGATTTAGTTTTCTGTTACATGATCTATACATCAAGTCAATTGGTAGTTGCATCAAAGTCATTAAATTCGATTTTGCGTTGTAAAGCTTGTTCATATAAAAAACATCTGATAAAAAAAACAAAGAGCATTCTATTTGCAATAGTTCAATTTATCCTAGCTAGATGAGAATCATTGAAATACTCATATTTGGAAGTGTATTAGAGTTGTAGACTGATTGCACCTTTTTTTTACTTTCTTAATTTGAGAGTAAATCATAATAACATATCATGTTATATAAATGTAAATATATTTTTGTTAAGTTATGTGGTGGATGGATGCATAAATATGGGTGGCATTTTGCAGGTAAAGATCATTTCCATATTTCTCAGTTTGGCAGAGAATAGGGTAAACCTTTCCATTAAAGGATCCAGAAGGTTATTTTTTACTTACTGGGGTACCCCTCAATTTTCATCAGTACAACATGAATGTATTCCTCAAGCTATTCTGGGAATGGATGTTATTTGTCAAGCAAAATCTGGAATGGGCAAAACTGCTGTTTTCGTTCTTTCTACTCTTCAGCAAATTGAGCCTGTTGCAGGCCAAGTTGCTGCACTTGTGTTGTGCCATACAAGAGAATTGGCATACCAGGTTTGACTTTGTTTGTGAGGAATGATTACTGTTGATTTAGTGTTTCTAGAATTTTGTTTCATACATATACTCTTGCAGATTTGCCATGAGTTTGAGCGATTCAGCACATACTTACCAGACATCAAAATTGCTGTATTCTACGGAGGAGTCCACATCATGAAACACAAGGACATACTGAAGAATGATTGCCCACATATAGTCGTTGGCACACCAGGAAGAGTTTTGGCGCTAGCAAGAGATAAGGATCTTAATTTGAAGAATGTGAGGCATTTCATTCTTGATGAATGTGACAAGATGCTGGAATCACTTGGTACGAGTGATGAATTTTTAGACCTGTTTAATGATAATCTGACTTCTCTTTGTTTTGACTGTTTTTCTTTTTTGTTCACTACTGATTTCTTTTCACTATTGTTTATGTTTTCAGATATGCGGAGGGATGTACAGGAAATTTTCAAAATGACACCACACGACAAGCAAGTCATGATGTTTTCAGCAACTCTTAGCAAGGAGATTCGCCCTGTGTGCAAGAGATTCATGCAAGATGTAATGTCATAGAAGTTTTGAGTTCTTTATTCTGGTTTATTCCTGGCTTCTACCTTTGTATCACATTTAGTTAGTTGCTGGTCAGCATGTCTTCGAACTACTCAATATGACTGTCATCTAGTTAGACACAGTTTGTGTCGTATGGTTTGATTTTAAGGAATAGGAGGTCCATATCTTGTAGCATTTGACCCTCTTCCCTCAAAACTACTACAAGCACATTCTTAAGCATAATGCTTCTTTCACCTTTTGGGATTTAGGGAGTTTATTTCTGGGTTCCTTAGTTCATTTTCCTTTTACCCATTGATGAAAGTGTATGCATAAAGGAGGGTTGGGTTAGGAAGGCTAAGCTGTAGGGTTTTGCAATTCCCTTGGTATGCCCAATTAGTTCGCAATAAGCTGCAACACTGCAAGTGTCATTCAAATGGTACTGGATTCAGTTAGCTTGAAGACAAGACCCTAATCCTCTTTCATTTAACATTTCTTACCTTTCAGCCTATGGAAATATATGTAGATGATGAGGCCAAGCTGACACTTCATGGACTAGTACAGGTATTTCAACTATTATTTGATTATTATTCTGGTTACTCTTAACTAAATGTCTGTCATTGTTTCAGCACTACATCAAACTGACTGAATTGGAAAAGAACCGAAAACTAAATGATCTTTTGGATGCACTAGACTTCAATCAAGTTGTGATTTTTGTGAAAAGCGTGAGCCGAGCAGCCGAGTTGAATAAGTTACTTGTAGAATGCAATTTTCCATCCATCTGTATACACTCTGGCATGTCACAGGAAGAAAGGTATGGTCTTTCAATTATATCTTAGTTTTCACACATTGACAAAATTTCTCCAAGGAGCCATTTTCTCAAATATTGGCTGTTGTGATTTGGAAAAGATTGGTTTCGAATGTAGTTTTCTTATCCAATCGACTCTATTGTCTATCTGTATGCACAAAATCCATTGTCTATATCTACTGGACTGCCTATATTCATAATATTACCTTCCACTGTTTTCATTTAATTAAATCATTTTTGCACAATCATGTTTATGACCTATCAACTCTCTCAATCATCTCTCCATTAAACTTTTAAATACATTCTTCCTGGGTCCCAACTGGCCCTGTGACTTATCAGTATCTTTATTAAGATCATCTCTCTAAAGTTTTCTATCTCTGATGACACTTGAATTGTGAATAAAAATCTTAATGTGCCATAAATTTTCTTCAATAACATTGTCGTGTTTTACATAGTTATAAATGTCCAAGTTTATTTTCCTGGTCTATTGAATTACCTGTGCAATTTATATCCATGCTAAAGCTTAGAAAGTGATAAATTTCTTTCTTGCAGGTTGACAAAGTATAAGAATTTTAAGGAAGGGCTCAAAAGAATTCTTGTTGCTACAGATTTGGTTGGCAGGGGAATTGATATTGAGCGGGTTAACATTGTGATTAATTATGATATGCCAGATTCTGCTGACACATACCTGCATCGGGTAACTCTTTTAATTTATTCAGTAATTAAAGAGGTGAATTTTGTCTAGTCTATCAACTGATTTAGAAATGATCCTCTTCAGGTTGGAAGAGCTGGCCGGTTTGGAACCAAAGGGCTCGCCATTACATTTGTCTCATCCGCCGCTGATTCTGATGTTCTTAATCAGGTTCATTATTTGCCAGTTCCATGAATAATCTTTTGTGATTTGATTAAATGCTGTTTAATTTATTTCTGCTTCTTAAAGGTGCAAGAGAGGTTTGAGGTGGACATAAAGGAGTTACCTGAGCAGATAGACACTTCAACATATAGTAAGTTATGCCTTCTGGAATATATTTGGGGATGTTTTAGTTCATTGATCAAACTATCAATTTATAGATATCATTTTTTTTTAATTATTGAAAAAGGAAAGAAAGCTCACTAGAAGTTGATTTTGATCTGTTAGATAGGGGGTCAAGATGAATATAATTCATTGCCTGATCACAGTATAACATTATTGGTGGAATGTTAGGTCACCCATCTAGGCTAATTATGTATTAAACATCGACTGAAGGTGATAGCTCTTGGTTTACAATCATAATTGTGTCAGCAATAGGTTTAGCCCATCAAGCCATTCTTATCTTGGTGATTTTGAGTCAAGATAGTATTTACTTGTTTGCTAAGCTTAGTATTGATAAATCAATTTAGCCATCATGCTATCAAATATCAGCATTTATAGACCACATTTATAATGAAGATAAATAGCTCCCTGTTTGAGCTCAGTAATTGGATGTATTTTGCCCCATCTACTCACAGAAAATATAGGGTGGACATTGCAAGAAGGTATTAATTTATATTTTGCTTGAAGAATTGTAACACTAATGGATTGTGTTCCATCATTCATCATCATAACAATTATGTGGTTCATGTATCAAAAGATATTTGTTGGTTGTTTGTGCTAAAATGACCAAACCTGTCTTTTAATAATTGTTAGGCTTCTTGAGAAAGTAATAGTTAATAATTGGATTTAGACTTTTAATATCAATTTTTAGACTTCTTGAGAAAGTAATAGTTAACCATTGGATTTACTGTATTGTCACGGAGTCCACATCCAACTAATTACATGAATCAAATGACAACCATTAATAGAAGTTAATGACTGACGTATTTCCAAGCATTTGGGTCGCCAACCATCCATCTCGGTAAGCAAAAGAGATCTTGAATGAAGGTAGTAGACCATTTTGTGTACAGTACACAAGACATACAATTACATGATAAACTTAAACGCTAAGAACTCTGTTTTGATTTGATATGATATCTTTAATGAGCAGTGCATTTAGATGCCAACATTGACAAAGACAATCCTTCTTGAGAGCTTAAGCTTATCCATTTCTCTTCAGAATAGTCCACGTGGCCACTAAGTTGATCGGGCTTACTAGACTATATTTTACATGGACACAAGTCACTGCGAGATTAATATCTCATCATGTTGGTTGACTAGTGTTATTTTTGGGCTAGGAACATATATACAGATACTGGTGGTGTGTGAACGAAGGAATGTCCATATTTTAAAATTGCAGGTCTGAGGAGAATTTGAACAGGTTATATGGAAACTACGGTTGAGGCCCAAAAAGGAAACTTGTAAACATTGCAAAATTTAAAGCATGTGATAACTTTTATGACAACCTATTAAGAAAAAAAGGGTACCAGAATATTTATACAATTGTTTGAGCTAGAGAAGGATATGCAAAGATTCAGATTATATTGGATACATGAAAGTTGGAGATGGAAACATTCTTGTTGATAAAATGATTATGAAAAGAGCACAATTTTGTTTTTATGAACTTATTAATAGTCACCCTATAATAATGAAGTGTTGGAGATGGAAAATTATGCTTGCGAATCACGTATTTTATCCATTAAATATAATGTTGCTTATAAAAGGATAAAGAGTGTTTCACTTCTATCCGGATTAAGATGAGTTTTTTTCCGTTCCATCTTTGATTTAGTTAAAGTTTCAAAACTGTTGATCGTATGATTGGACAGTTTGGAAATTTGGGAAACTTGATTTTGTTTCCAAACACAACAGGAATAGCCTAATTCTGATGCGTTTTAAGCCCAATAAAGTTTCATTAATTGAGGAATTTAGAAATTCTGAAGTTTTCTGGTTTTTAGATGTTACCTGATTTTGTTCGTTGAATCCAATAGTTATATATATATATATATAGACAAGGATTTAATCAGTTCCGTAATGAGCAATTTGATCTGTGTTTTTGCAGTGCCTTCGTAAGCTCTCGCAAAGGCTTTCCACCAATTTGTAGCAAGAGTTTATGGGCGAACAAGCATTGTACAAGTTTACTGAGTTGATTCTAGTCTTGTTTGGTAGATGTTAGAATTTGTACTATTAAGTATTAGACCATATTCTAGCTACTCGTACCGTTACATTTGACTAATTTTTGTTTAATTAGATCTTGGTTGATGTTCTAGAATTCATAATTGTCTTTTGTCTAATTCACTTATTTGCTTTGATCATGTGTTTTGCATCAATATTTTTTTTCTTCTGATTTTTACTTGTTTCGACATGGTTGTGTCCATGGCTTCTATCTTGGATCTGTCAAACAAATCTACAGTTGAAGTGAATAGATCTATCAAATGAATGCTAAATTAGTCTGATGGCTTAATACATAATCTCAGACGGTGAAACATTGCAAGTTTTTTGTTTTTGAAACATTGGAAATTATATATATATATATATATATATATATATTTATTTATTTATTTATTTATATTTTATTTCATGGGCTTCGCATTCTTGTGAATGTTGTCCGATTAATTATAAGGTAATATCTTTCTTTTCTCATAACGTATAGCACATTTTATTTTCATTTAAAATTTGACATTTTAGAGGAACTATGCTTCTAGGCCGAGCAGAAAAAGCGGAGTTTCCTTAAGCCGAAGTTCCCATTTCCATTCGCAAAACAAGCGGGGGTTCTCAAAGCTGAGGAACTGTTACCCTTTGCAAGGTCCCTCGAGGTCTAGAGCTACGCACCTCTACACACAAGCTTCCTCGAGGCGAAGAAAGCAGGAATCAAATGACCGGCTCAATCAAACGGGAATTAAGTAACCCTTGTTCCCAAAGCCCGGAAAGGCAGCGAAAGAAGGAATTAGATGAAAAAAAAAATACTATTTTTATCTCCTCAGCTAAGCAGCGCAGTAATTTTGGCCGGACAATCCGGCCGGACAGCTGCC
>JBAMHZ010424911.1:0-11283 GCA_037177395.1 Alpinia galanga | reverse complement strand
AAAGGAATTGCTTTACAAAGACATTTATTTTTCATTTTTATCTTTAAAAAAATCTCTTTTTTATAAATTATTTCAATGAGAATTCAAAGGGAACATCCTTTATTTTCTAAAGAATGCTTTTTTAAATCAAAACTTGATATAATATTTAAAACAATAATGTATCTTATAATTATTGAAATTTTTTAATGTAAATTTTGAAAAAATATATCATATTTAAACACCAAACTGATATTTAATTAGAATTTATAGTTAAGTATGAAAACAATATAACACTTAGATATAACTAGTCAAATAACAAGAATCAAATTAATTTTTTTTGTAAGTCTCTGATTTTTTTTTTAGTAATTTTTTTTTTGTAATTTGGCACTAAATATTCTAAAATTTGTTAAATAATTTTGAGAAACATATTTTTGTGGCAGAAGCAATAGGGGGTCTACATGGCAAGCCTTGAACTCGTTCAATACAGAGACACATCTGATGGACACATGACAGGCCTATAAATTCCACAGCCAAGTCAAGCGGATAAAGTTGATTTGGATGAGGTCCAAAGGGAAGTTTGGTCGATTGGGTGAGTTAGCAGAAAGAGTGGTTCACCCATATCTCAAGCACATAGGTGGACACACATGAACTTGGACTAGGGCAAGAGAAGTGCATAGAGTGCACGAGGAGATCTTTAGCCATTCACTCCCATGTAAGTATAAAAGGATGCCTATATAGGTGGACACATGGGCAAAAGATTATTTTTCTAAGCTATTACTTCATCTTTGTTCTTGTTTTGATCTTTTATTTCCGATGCAATCTGCTTGAATATAGAAGGGTTGTTTTTTTTTTTTTGAAATTCCTCTTGTCCACTGTGAGTTTTGAACTCTTTTTCCTTCTTCTGTCAGATTAGAGCACTGTCAACCCGATTAACTATACTGATCCAATCCACTGCAGGCCGACCCTGATGAAGTGGTCATGGCTCAATCCATATCCGACCTACCTATAGAAGTTTACTCAGAGCTCTTAACGATTTGACTTATCCACAAATTTCAGATTAGATCAATATTGAGAGTTTTAAACGATTTAATACACTTTAAAAATTTAATTCGCTAGCTATACTATAAGGAAGGATAAAGACACTTTAAAAATAAGTGATAGCACAAATAATTTATGCAAAAAAAAAACATATTTTCAAAGAAAAATCCAAAATGAAAACTTCTTTGGCAATTGCTCTTCAATCGGATCATACTTATCCAAGTAGCAAAAGCAATCAGAAATATTCAAGATTTGGTGAGTACATCATTATCAAATCGTTATCAAAACTTCTTCTTACATTTGTAAATGTATGTGCACTGGTGATATCATCTAGATGGCCCTTGAACCAGGATCAGTTTGGAAATTAAGTGTCCAATAGGACGCCTTCATCAACATTCCAACTTGATATGCTTAGTCAATTACACAGCAGCCCCTGTCCCACACATATAATTCGAAGAGACAATTTAGGATGACAATTCTATGTGCGAGTGATGGCCCGTAGGCGACACATTGCACAGGGTAAGTAAGCTGCCAAACACCGTTAGAATGCACAGGGCAAGCAAGCAGTGACTCATAGGCAATGCAATGCATAGGATAAGTGAGCAGTTAAGCACCGATACAATACACGGGCGACGGTCCGTTGGCGGCACAATGCATGAGTCAAGAAAGCGAGCAACCGAGCACCATCGCAACACACTGGGCAAGCAAGCGATCAGACACCGTAAAAAAGCACAAGGCAAATGACCAACCCATCGATGGCACAATGATGCCAAGGGAGCAAGCACACAGGCAGCAAGTGTAGAGTTCAAATGCATTGCCTATAGAGCGGCAAGACCATAGCCCTTGTTCCGAGCAAATGATTCAAAAGGACAGTTCACGATAACAATTTTGTGAGCGAGCGACGGTCCAAAAACAATACAATGCACGGGGCAATTGAGCGGATTGAACTTTCGGACAGTCCGAGCTCAATCGGTCTATATATTGATAGTCCATGTATCCGAACTCTCAGACCGATTTATCTTGGAGGTGGTACAGTTGTTCCTTAGAAATTTTTCAGGAATAAATCTAGAAAGTATATCAAGATTAACGGGCGACCCCACGGAATCAAAATTCAAGCCCTCCCTTGCTCAAACTTGGAAATCCATCACCCCTCAACAATGGTTGGTATCTGTGCGCAACGACGTAACTCACATTCAACCATTTGCTGCTTGGATCTATGAGGCTCTCACTCGCACACAATATTGATGAGCCCTATTCTCTGTTTCTATCGGATCGGAATAAGCACAATTCATAGACACAAATCAGAAAGTACAGGCAAGTGTTGAGTGTGAAATTTATACATCTCCAGTCTCCACTGTGAAGGTGAGCCTATAATTATAAGCTCACTTCCAACCATGTGACAACAGTTAATGCTTACTTTCTAGCCGTGTAACCGTAAATTATATATCTTACATAAACTAGTCTTGTCAAATAATTTAGAGCCAAATAGAGTGCAGACCAAATATACACATCACTGCTGTAGAAAATTGTTCTCTTTTTAGGATCACTTCAGCTTGCATCTGGATTCACAGCCAAAATGAGTAGCTCCATTTGCTTCTCTTGGCAGGCAGTGCACTCGAGCATCTTCTGAATTAATAATCCGAGGCAAGTACAGTTATGTCCTAGTTCACAAAAGATAGCCTATTGTCCATGTTGGTGTTGGATAAGGGTTGCGTAGATCAACTCATTCCACGCATCAGGAATCCCGGGAAGGCACCAGTGGCTGCAATCCTGCCGCCTCTTTGACCTCTTCTCGCCTTCAATTACCTTCTTGCCGTAAATTGATGGATGCCCATCCTTGCGGTAGTTGGTCAGCTTCGTCACGTTCAAAAGGACAACTGGAACATGCATTCTATTAATGACATCTTCTACTATCTTCATCTTCAGCGGATAGCTATCCAGAAATGCTCCGGCTTTAACAGGCTCTCTCTCCCCCTTGCATGTTCCGCCAGAATCCCAGTCTCCGCCTCTGGAGAAAACATGCCAATGAGGTATTTAAGATACTTGAAACTCTTAATCCATTGAGTAGAAGCATTGAAACAAAAGAAGAGAGTATTCTTTCGATATCTATAATGTAGGAGTGATTCTATGAACACCTAAAATGAGCAGCAGAATATCCACGGTAAATGATGAGTTGTTTAGCATGATCCACGTTATGATCGATCCATCTTCCCCATGTCTTAATGGCCTTTCTATAAGCTTCCGTCGCATCAAATTGTGGATAGAGAACACCACCTTCTTGGTAGTAGTTTTTTCTGGTCAAGCAGAATCATGATTTTTAACAGAAACTCTCAACAATAAAACGTAAATCAAAGAAGCAGAAAACTGCAGCACTTCAATTAAATAACTAGACATAGAGAGATTCGAACGTATCAGAGATGAATTACCCCCTTGCAGTCTTTCCATGCGTCCACCAGTGACCAGTGTTAAAGACAAGTATGTTGGCCCTTTTCCAACGTTTGGCCGATTTGTCAATTTGATCTATAGAAAGAATAGGGTTTGAATTGCCCAATCGATTGATTCGAACTCCTTCTCTGGCTAAAAAATGGGATCGAACAAACTCAACAGTACAGTCATAGTCCTGCCAGAAAAATTGGCTATTAGATATATATTTTTCAGTGGCATAGTTACCTGATTCTGTGTTCAAGAACAAAGCTAAGCTTTAGGCCATCCAACCTCTACATTAATTATTTAAGTTTTGGCAGATAAGTTTAGAACTATGATCGAGTTACCAAAAAAGTTAATTATCTAACATAATATTCCATGAACTAGTTAAAAAATTAAAATTCCAAACTCGGACTAGTAAACGATATAGAAACAGAAGAAGAGAGTTTTCTTACAGCAAACTTGAAAATGAAGTAGCCACGTCCTTTGGTTATTTTATAACCTCGAGTCTCATACATTTTGCTCTTGTCAGGCAAGGCTTCTCGCAAAAGACACAACATTGATTCAAACTGGTTCCGATTCATGGAATCTCCAACAAACATTAACCTTTTGCCTCGAATTCTCTCCAAAAAGTCTGTTCCATTAAACCTAAGAATCAAGAAAAACAAAAAGGAAATAATTAACCTCTGATGAAAGTACAAAGACCACAAATTCTTCTTGTAAAACATGGTTGCGAAATTTGGAAAACTAAAATAAGAATGATGTTATCGTAGCAGTTGTTTACAACTTACAGTTACCAAGACACAATAATCAAACTAGTCTTAAAAAATGTAAAGTAATAAGAAGAAACCAAGACAGCAATGAATGTTATATTTCTGATACATCAATCAATTTAGTAATTATCTCAACTAATTTGAAGAGAATACCCATAAACATGTACAAAAACATTTATGAACATTAGTTTCTCCAGCTGAGTTGCAATCAGACACACAAATTTATGAATAAACATCCCCCACGTTGTCCATACTGGATAACTTAGAAACTTAATTAGGTGCCTATTTATTTGGATATTATCAGACTTCGAGAATAAGGAAGGGCCTTATCAAGCTTCATGATGATTGATAACCCAAAAATTGGTAATGATATGTCTAATAAGTTATCTCCTAAGCAACCAGAAAGAAATTGTCTACAAAGCTGAAAATAGGTAAGCAAAGAAATTTACTAAACCTAAAACATTTTGTTCAATAATTGAACTTAGAATACGAAGGGAAACAAACTTAGTGCCGATGTGGCCCAAAGCACAACCATATTGAACTGAGATCATGAGTTTTATTAAGAAATAAGGCAGCGTTTGGTTTTCCCATTTTCCATTTTCATTTTCCGAGAAACAAGAAAATGCGGAAAATGTTGTTTGGTTGGCATTTTCCATATTCATTTTCTAGAAAACAAGGCTTAATTTGGTTGGAAAACAGAAAATGTCAAAAAATCATTTTCTTGAAAACAGGAAAATGCGGTAACAATGGAAAATGAGAATGAAAAGAGGTAAATCAAACGCAGCCTAAGTTTCTTCAGATGAATTTCAATAACACATACAAATTTATGAATAAACTATTGGACAATATGTGTCCGGAGATTCTGGGAATATAGTCTAAATTTAAAATACAAATTCAATTAGACTTATCTGCTGAGTGGCTTAAGTTGATAATCTCAAACTGCCATGAACGACCAAGCTGAGCCGACGAGGCTGAGTGCCGAGTGACCAAGTCCTAGAGTAGTCGAATTGCTGAGTCGCCGAGTCGCCGAGTCGCCGAATGACCGAATCGCGGAGTGGCCGAGTAGTTGAGTCGTTGAGTGCTCATAAATGGATGAACCAAGGTCTGCGTTTAACATAAATTCCTTAAAAAAGATTCGTCTAACTTCCACAGTGCTTTGAGATTATCGTGGATCGTCTATTTTCTAGGATACAACGGCAGACCGCGATCCCCACCAAGCATTGGTGGTCACAACGAATTAAGAGGCACTTGAGTGCTACCGCAGGAGTTCTGCCGAGCGGGAAGAGGTATCCGACAGAGAGAGAGAGAAAGAGAGGAGGAATGCGGGCGGATGGATTCTATCTCTTTTTTTGCTCAAGACCTAACCTCCTTTAATAGGAGTATCTCCATATTCGCTTGAATAAATTTTGCCATGACCGGTCTGACATTCAACGCACACAAGTCGTATTCGCACACGAGTCAACTTGGTTTAGTGTAATCTGGATCTCTGGATTTGCACCCCCTGTGCACCTGCGAGTGAGAAAGAGTCTCTTCCCATGCATTTGTTTGCAATATACATGTTTATGATACAATATAAACCAACCATTAAACCTTGAATCTTCCAATGTAGGAGTAAAGTTTTATACATAATGAAGTCTCCTTCATTGATTCCACTTTTTTTTTCATTCACATTTTTCCAGCATAAACATCCCCCACATTGTCCACGGAGGATAACTTAGAAACCTAATTGGGTGCCTATTTATTTGGTTAACTTTTTTTATAAAGCTTTAAGATTAAGGAAGGGCCTTGTCGAGCCACATGATGATTGATAACTCAAAATTGGCAATGATATGTCTGATAAGTTATCTCCTAAACAATCAAAAAGAAATTGTCTACAAAGCTGAAAATAGGTAAGCAAAGAAATTTAATAAATCTAAAACATTTTGTTCAATTATTGAACTTAGAATATGAAGGGAAACAAACTTAGTGCCAATGTGGCCCAAAGAATAACCATATTGAACTGAGATCATGAGTTTGATAAAGACAATTCATTTATTTAATTTCTTTTCTTTTTTCTTTTTGGAAATGAACTTCTATGTTTATATTCTTCTGCATTTTCTTCGCTCACTAAAGCATTATATCCATCAGCTCCACCAGTACCATCTATAATCTTATTTGAAAAGGTAATAATGAAGACGAATCATAAACAATCAACCTTTGATGACATAAAAATGAAGTGGACTCTAAGGAACATACTTCATTTAAAGGCTTAATGAGCAAAATATTGAATCCATATGAAGTCACAAAGTATGGAAGTGTTAACATGCCCACTAAAGCCTAGCTTATCATAGTTTTTTAAGCTTCATCACAAAAGGAACAGGATCCTCCCCAATCTAGATGATTCAAGTTGTCCATTAAAGGACCCTGCATTGATCTAGAACTAAATGTGGATGACACATAAACATTGACATCTATTACGGCTTTGATTTAACAAACATAATTAGATGAAAGTATCGCATCTTAAGGAGCTCCACGTATTAGCTTTAACGTTGATTCCATAGATCAAATGTGAAATTTAAATGAGGTTAGCTTTGAGAAAAATGCTCTACAATAATAAGATATTTCGATTAACTCTTCTATATATTTTTGTCTCTCTCTCTCTTCGGAGTCAATCCGGTTTTTCTAAGAAAGGAAGCAAGAAATGTGATAAAACGGGAAGAAAAGAAAGCTACAGAGTACAGAGGAAGAGAGAGAAGCCACCTCGGAAGATGACAACCATCCGGTTTCCACTTCCATTTCAAGTAATCACTGTCCCACCTTCCATTCTCCTGGCACGTGTAGGCCTCGTCGACGTAGGGGCAAGATGCCGGCTGATAGAGCGGATACCGCCCCTCTTCGTCTCTCTCCCACTTCCCTTGGTAAATGTCACACTTCTTAATCCCAAAGGAATCCGCCCCGGGATGCGCCTCCGTGGCCGTAGCTTGCACCGAGTCGGCGGTTTTGGACTTCTTAATCCCAAAGGAATCCGCCTCGGGATGCGCCTCCGTGGCAGTAGCTTGCACCGAGTCGGCGGGTTTGGACGGCTCGAAGGGCCTTGAAGGAGGAGTTAATGGAGGGGTCCGGTGCGGATCCCGCCTCTGAGAAGCCTCCGTCACGGAAGACGACGGGTTATCCACCGGATCCTGAGGCGAGACGAAAACTTTGTGGGATGGAGAGACCGAGAGATCGGAGGAGGTGGAGAGACGAGGGTAGAGGGCACGGTGGGGGGCCAAGTCGAGGAGGAGGAGGCAGAGAAAGAGGAAGGCAGAGAGGGAGACGGAAGATGCGGCGGCGGCGGCGACGGTGCGGCAGCGCTTGGCGTGGGGAAGGAGGGGGGGAGGAACTGGCGGAGCCATTGGCGCAGCGGCGGGGGGACGATCATGCCGTTTCTATGTGGGGTGCGGCGAAATGAGGGTAGAACGCAACGCGGTGACCCGATCTTCCAGATACTAATTTTGGCCACTGGGAGGGCAAAACATACGACAGGACGTGTACTGGGAAACGGAAGCAGGAAGGTGACCGGATCTCCCGCCATGCCTTTCCATTTCGGAAATTTATTAAATCACAATTTTTTAAATTATCTAAATTACTCGTCCCACTTTAAAATTTACCAAATAACGTATATATTTCCCAAATTATATACGATCAGTTCGACTGAATATACTGTCAGTCTACCGGAGTATTATCAGTTGATTAGATTGATTTAGACGACTAATTGTAGTCAAGTTAGTTAATACCGTTGAAATCAGTATATTTTAAAACTTTTAAATTATGAAGAATTATTTTCTAAAAAAATCATTATAAAAACTAACACTAACGTAATCTTCCTATAATTTAATTTTCTGATTTCATATCTTTTTCGGTACTAATATGAGTCTTGCCATATTTAAATTGTTGATTTATGTTCCATTTTAACCACTGAAGAGTTTTTTATTATAAAAAAATCCATAATGAAATTTTTCCACTCTCGAATCAATATATGTTCGAATTTTCTCACCCTGAAACTATTAAAAACTTTTTATAAAAAAAAAAGACTTCAATAGATCTGATGGCTCTAAAATGATCTTCATGTATAATACTTTCCTAAGTCTCTTCTTATGTTTAAAATTTTTGATATATTTGGATAAAAAGTCAACACAGATAATTTATTGAAGGGTAATTTAAAAAAGAAACTCTGTTTATTATGCAGTAAAAAGATCCTTTTTATTTAATGACCAATTGAAGTTTCTATTAATTAAAATAACCTCATCCTCCTTACAAATAAAAGAATAATTTACAAATATTAGTTGCGATTAAACTTTTCTTAGTATTAAAATATATCCTATATTTTTTAAAAAATCACACCAATGATTCAACTATAATAAAACTCTAATCTTGACCCGCATAATAGTTGTTTTAGTTTTTTATTAAATTTTTTTACAATGCGAATTTGTTTACAATACAATATTTTAATAATTATTCACAGTTTTTACGCAATTGATGGGCTGAGTGGGACCCATAGTTGGGCTCTCGTTATGTCAAAATAATACTCCAGCTCAGGCTTTTTCCCTGACTCGAGCCCATCGAATTGCGGGCACGGACGGCTTCACAAATCGCTCCAATGGTCACGTGATCGGCTGCTCTAGTCACTACGTTGTTCCCTTAATATGAGGTGTCATTCGGCAAATTCGGGCTCCGTGGCACGCAGGTCCCCACTTCTTCGTTCCCGAGGACGTCCACATCATCTGACATAGCATATCCGCTGTCCCGGAGCCAACTGCCGATGCCGTTCGCAGCCGTGCTATATCCTCCCCTGCCTTGCACCAAACGCGCAACACCGAAGGCACAAACCAGGAGAAGCCACGTCCAAATCAACGCAGGCTTTTGTCCTCCTCCACATCTGACGTCGGCTACATATATTCATGTGTGTATATAATTATTTTACCTTGTATAATTTATCTATGAGTATCTATGTGTATCTTTATTATTCAACGTCTAAACCTCTTAGATTAAAAACTACATTATAGTGTGCAAATATTGGATTATGGATAATAAAAATATATACTGGTGCTCAAGGATCAATCATATAGAGTATTTTTTTTTCTCTCTATGTATCCTATAGAATCCATCCAAATATTTTCTATTATTTTAGTTTATTTTCTTTAACTTGTTTAAGAAAGTTGATACAATAATAAAATAAATTATTATTGTGTGATCTAGAACTAGGGCCTAGAACTACGGCTTTGAATGATAAAAATAATCTTTTATAAAATAAAATAAGTTAAGAATGCCTACAATATATTTTTTGAAATCCTCTATTGACAGAAATTTTATGAATCGTGTTGTCCTTCTATCACTTGATTAACCATAGAATTTACACGTTATAATTGAACATTTTCCTGCTATTTTAGCTTATTTGCTTTCATTTTTTCTTTACTTGTTTCATTTTTGTTTCTCTATTTCAGCAAGTGCACACAATTACACCGCCATTTTTTATCTCTTATACACTAACTTCTTTATGCATTTTAAAAGTTTTGTTAACCAAACAATACTCTGCACCATTCGGTTTCAATTTTAACTGCTGCTGCCAAAGTTTTTTGCCCTGTAAAATGAAAATAAATTGTCCGCTATCGAGAAGATGAGGGTCACTTGCTCCACCGCATCAATGGCGAACTCAAAGGCGGGTCGCGGAGATTCCCCACTGTTCCTTCATCTAGCCGTTGAGCAGCTTCGGTAAAAAGACGTCCTTCTGCTGTGGGTGCGCGTGGCGTTCCGCAAAGAACGCCATGATGATCCCATGCAACTCGACGTAACTCCACACGGGGGCTTTCCTCAACCCTCGCGCCCTCATCTGCGCCTAGGAAACCAGGTCCTGCTCTGGCATTGACGCGAATCATCTTAGAGCGGCTCCCAAATCGCCCACTTGCCGTACATGTCGACCAAAGAAGTGTCGAGGGAGACGTGGACCAACCTCCGGTGGTGAAGCGACCCTGGAGAAGGGAAATCATGGTTATGGTATCGGGCCGCTGCGAATTGAAGCCACCCGCATTTGATCGAACAGGCAGAAAGTCTCCGCCAGGTGTTTGTTCTGGGCGTAGCCGGAGATCAACGAGTTCTAGGAGACGACATCTCGTTCAGTCAATATCTCAAACAGGTGGTGGCTCTGCTTTAAGCGGCTTCACGTCACGTACAAACTGGCGAGCGAGTTTTGAGCGGCGACTTCCAGAACCAAACCATGCCTGACTACATGGCAATGGATGGAAGCTCCGACCTTGGGTGACCCTGACTGCGCCAAGCTGAAAAGGCACTGGCTATGGCTGAAGAGGGAGGCGTCGACCCTGAATTCAACATATGCTGGTAAACGAGCAACGCCTTGTCTGCTCTGCCGTTCATACGAGGCCTGAGATCATGGCGGACCATGCGAGACGGCGTCCCGCCAGTCCGCCGAGCTGTCAAAGAAAAGAGACGCTTCATCGTAGTCCCCAAACTTTAAATACATCCCGATGAGCGCGATCTCGATGTGCTTGTCCAACCCATGCCCAGATGTGAGTAATACCGCATGAACTAGCTTGCCCAAGCGAACCAATGCAGCTGCTCCTCTTCCTCCATCATCGCTGGTGGTGATGGAAGACACCAAGGAGCCGTACGTCCAACGATCCGCGTGGATTCCTTCGTTCCTCATTGCTCCGAATAAATAGAACGCCTGGCTCGGACATTGCTCCAACATTCCTTTGTTCCGTGAATCACTGAGAACGAATTGCACATTGATACACAGGAATGGATTGTGCAAGATATCAGAATGCTAACGCTAATAATCTTAAATTATAGTAAAGCTCTATCGGTAAAACTCATAAAATACGAAAATTTATGAAAATATAAGTTTACTTTAAATCTATAGATATTTGAATCATCGAAACTATATATCGATTTTCATGATGAACTCCTCGTGAAACACTCGCAGTCAAGATGAAAATAACAAGGGTTAACTTGAATTTTTACCGCAATTCCACGACGTGTCAACCCTAATCCCGTGACGACTATTGATCTTTGTTCTACTCAACAAGGACGAGAA
>JBAMHZ010424891.1:0-11285 GCA_037177395.1 Alpinia galanga | reverse complement strand
ACATTATATTACACTGTTCAAACCATAACAAACAAAAAAATCTAACCTGTAATGTAATCTGGATTACATTATAAGCTGGATTACAGCCAATCAAACATGGCCTAAATGTTGAGCAACAGTGACAACTACTCGGGATGCTATATCAAACTAGTAACTTACAGTATAAGTTAAGTCATGCCAGTCACTTAGAAGCCTAAACTGAGTGGAGAATTGGATTAGAACCATGTGTATCAGACTTAGTAACGTAGCAAGGAACCACTTAGGGTATTAAAGTCGCTAATGATCAAGACGAACAATTTTTTTTCGAAGGGAAATATTTTTTCCTTTTAGTGCATGGCGAGCACCCTTAAACTGAAAGGGTAAGGGAGATCTTAGGATGCACTTTCGGTTGTATTTATGTGAATTGAGTCTAGACGTCTAGTGACCAATTTGGCATATTTTGGATGGAGTTATGCTAAATGATCCATTGTATATGAGATTATGATGCAATGATTTATGATCATATGGTGATCCTTCTTGAATAATATGGTCTTCATGAATAGTCTCTTTCAAGCAGTATTGATTTCTCCTAATCCTTATAGATCCTCCTGAATATTATAGACTTTTCTTGAGTCCTGTGATTTTTTCTCGGGCATTATTAGTTCTCTATAGCATTATTGACTTTTCTCGAGCCCTGTAAATCCTCTCAAACATTATTAGCTTTTCCCAAGTTCTATAGTTTCTTTTCATGCATTATTAGCTCTTTTCAAGTATTATTAACTTCTTTTGAGTCTTCTTAAGTATTATTGATTTCTCTCAAGTCCTATGATTTCTTCCTAAGAATTATTAGCTTTCTCCTGAGCCCTATGAGTCTCTCGTATACTATTTATTTTTTCAATTATTCGATTTATGATAATAAGCATTGGGCACTACAAAAAAGATTCCACTATAATAGATATCATGTCTGATTCACCAACAATCTCTCCAAAAGATAATTTTTGAATACGTGACAACACTTTGTGGTACATCTTGGTCTTCTCAATACACTTGACATAATATGAGAAGATTTCGTGTAATAATTTTTCTTCAAGAGCCCTGTAAAAAAAAAGTTGTTGCATATATTTGGTTGATAATATATTGCTGACTTGTTGTGTAAGGTACAAGAGAGATAAAAGGGAAAGACGATTCTGTCTCTATTCTAATATGCAGATACTATTATTTTTCCCTTAGCTTTTTTCACTCATTGTTCCTTTCTCGATTTTCTACTTTTATTATGTTTTTTTTTCCTTCTCTTTGACAGACATTGACTTGAACATCAAAGAAGTCACATCGGTAAAGCTAACTTATCTTTAAATGTTATAGAATCCTCGATGACATTCTTTAAAGTTATTTTTAGAAGTGAAGAGATGTCCAAGCACGCCAATGTGAGAGGTCCAATAACGACTCTAAATAGTAAATGATGGCTTGATCACTTTGAGTGAGATGATAAGCTGTACTTGAGAGACTTGTTTAAGATATATCATTTTCAAGACTTATTTTAACGTGACTAAATAATAAATAAAATTAAAGGTCATTTTTGGATTATCAATTTTCAAGAAATTAGAAAAAAATTTATCCAATATGTTAATACAATGTCCAAAAAACTGATTAGTACAAATCCTTTGATTTGTTTGCCAATTAACCCTATTCAATACAATGTAATAATTCTAAGTAACATTTTTTTGGGTGTGTTAGATATTTAAATGTGCTAAAATAAGATATGATATACGACATTTTGAGGAAAAGACACGTAATTTAGTTAAAATAGTATAATTTAGCTGGTGCGGACACGTAACCGCGGAGCCCACAGTCTCTATCTGCTGTCGGTACTGCTTCGCTGTTTGACCCAACGGCTAAGATGTGCTCCATGCGACAAACCACTGCTTTGGATTCAATGTCGGTACATCGCCCCGTGCCTCGGACGACATGTCCAATCGAATATCCGCATACAGTTCATATGCGAATCGTGTTTTCTTACTCCGTCGTTTCTTTTTAATGGTCTCGATCTGCTACGTCCCCGCATATAGCCTCATATGAGGATTGCGCCCTCAAATTGCAGCCTTGATTTGATGCGGACGCAATTAAGTTGTTCGTGCTTAACCTCATGGCCCGGATCCGAGCCGGAGAAGCTCGAAAAACAGCAGCGGTTTCTGATCTTCTCCTCCCCCCTCAAGGTTCAGACCCTTGGCGATTTCGGGCCCTCCACCGATTGGGTAACCTAATCGCCCCATTTGACGCATCGATCTCCTCCTCCTCCTCCACATCGTTTGGCGATTTTAATTCCCTCGTATTCCCTTCCATCGAGGTTCAGAATCGATGACGATGACTGTTCTGATGCCGCTCCGGTGGTTGGATTCCTTGCAATTGCCATAGTTTGTCGAAGTGAAATTGTGAGTTTTGTATGTGGAAGTAGTAAACTCGAGTTCGTTTCTTTTGTCAAACTGAAATCTTTCATTTTCTTATAATGCGGGACGTTATCTTGATCTAAATGTTGAATTCATGGTTCCCTTTCTGCTTTTTCCGGCTCATTGGTTGGGTAAACTAATGTATGTTTGACGATTTGGTGGTGAAGCTTGAAGGAAACAGGAAGTCGATATTTATCCTCGTATTGTGTCCTGGAGGGGAAGGTATGGCGCAGAGTAATTGGGAAGCTGATAAGATGTGAGTTTTTTTTTTCCAGTTCTTTTTCTTCTTATTGTTATATTCTCGCTTTGGTCTTCTCATTTCGGAGATTATTTGATTGTAGCTCTTTTCCCCTAATGTTGCCCCATTTGATGTTTTGTTAGGCTTGATGTTTATATTCATGATTATCTATTAAAAAGAAATTTGCAAGCAACTGCTAAAGCTTTCAAGGAAGAAGGGAAAGTGGCGACTGATCCCGTGGGTAAATATTTTTCTCTATTTCTTACTCTTTTTCACCTGTTATTTATATGTATATGAAAACCAAACAGTAGATGTTATTTATTTGTGATGCCACGTCTTTGCAATAAATTTTCTCATGTGATACTACTGGTCTACTGAACCTTGTTGTATTTTTCCCCTCATGGGTCCTGTTGGTTTGGCTATCTATCCAACTTGTAGTTTGGGACATTTTTGTATGACAGTTTTATCCAACATTGTAGCTGGGATAAAATGCTCATTTTAATACACAATATACTGTAAGAATTGCACAATGTTTTGTTACCGTATATGACAAGTTAGATCCTTATGTTGATTGATTTAAGTATCCACCACTATCCGTCACCTTGATTACTAGTTATTGTACAGAATACAAATGTAATACTTTTGGGAAGTTCTTGTATGTTCAACAAATGTTAAAAATGAATTAAATAATCTTTTTGTCAATTTGTTTTTTTATAAAGTTATGATTTCATGTTCTAATAGCAAGGAGGTTTCATCTATGAGCACCTTGAAAAGTTCAGCAACCCATCATTCAATTTTGGGCTGTTTGATTCCAGATAGAAAGCTATAGGTAGCACTTAGGCGAACAGTCTGTTGCAAGCTCTCTCATGAAATAACATATGATTGCTAGTTCATTTGCAATGGGCCTTATATCTACAAGTGCTGTTACAATTTCAAATGACCATTAATCATTTCTTCATCCTATACTTGCTAATGCTTTTGTTGAAGTCATCCAAATCGAATGTTAATTTGTAATCTTGACCTTGGATAGTTGGAAGCAATTACCTTACAGGACATACATATGACACGAACATATAAATATATATGTCATATGAAAATATAATACCTTAAATTTTGAAAATCATTATAAAAAGAGTTATTAATATTCTTTCTCTGTAATTTAAGATAATACAAAACTATAAAGTACCTAATGTTAAAATATTTTTTTATGTTGATATCTGCATGATGTCAGAATTTTTATAAATAGATTCTTAAGTTGTTCTTTTCCAATCATATCTGAATTGCTTGGAGGATTCATTCTTCTTCCTGGGCAGTAATGTACCTTTGCTTTACTTGCAGCAATTGATGCACCTGGTGGTTTTTTGTTTGAGTGGTGGTCTGTTTTTTGGGATATTTTCATAGCAAGAACAAATGAAAAACATTCTCAAGTTGCTGCAGCATACATAGAGGTAATTATTTTGGTGGAATCTACAATGCATTAGACCATATCCTTGTCCAAGATAATTAAACTCTTTAATAAAGCCTGTTTTTACTTACAGACACAACGGGTAAAAGCAAAGGAAGAACATCAAAGGCAATTACAGATGCAGCACTTGCAACTCATACAGCAACAGGCTCAACTTCAACAAAGAGGTGTTAACCATCCTGCTCTCAATGGGACAATGAGCTCTACAAACACAAATGGTATTTCAGGGCCACCAACTGCTAGTTTATTGGCTGCTAAACTGTATGAAGAGCGAATGAAGCAGCCACAAACCATGAACAGTGAAATATCCCCACAACTTCTTGATGCTAATAGAGTTGCACTTCTCAAGTCTGCAACCAATCATCCTGGGTATTTGTTTATTATTTAGTTTTTTATTAAATAAAAAAATTTATAACCGACCTTCAGTTAGGATTTTTTTTTTTGTGACCTAATTATTTTTTCTATTCTGTGGGTGTAGGCAATTTATCCAAAGTAACCCTGTCACTGGATCTGCAGCAACACAGCATGTTCAAGGACAAAATCAACAGACATCTGTAGAATTTTGCACCATGAGTCCCTTGCATAATTTAATCTGTGATATTTTATTCTCTTGGATCTTCTATCTGCTTAGTTGAATCACTGCAGGACATTAAAGGCATCATGGGTGCGGCCCAAAGATCTTTGAATATGGATCCCTCTTCGTTGTATGGCCATGGTATAATGCAAGCAAAATCTGGACTATGTGGCTCTGGTTAGTGACTTCTCTGCAATTTATGCTAGCTTGCTGAGATATCAAATTCCAGAACTTACAAGGAAAGTTGAAATTTTAAATATAAGTCCTGCTTTAGAATTAATTGCAGTTGATACATGTGGAACCAGTAAATACTAAATACTAACCCAGTTTTTGATCGTTTACTTTGTGATACCAAGTGGTATAGGTCACTCTGTGTGGGTTTTGTGTGTCCTGACAACTCAAGATTGCTTTGTTATCGGTGCTGGACATGACAAAACCACTTAGTACTGACTAGATTCATGACTATCACATCCATTTTAGTATAGGATACCTATTGGGGTTTTGTTGTTCTTCTGTGGGAATGATAGAGTGAGAAAGTTAAGGAAATAAAGAAAGCTAGAATCGGTGATGATGAAAACTCAATTTACAAGAAATTAATTAGCGATGAAAAATGTAAGAAATTTTCTACCTCAATGCATACCAGCTACAGGAGGTTCAATAATATTTTGAAATTCTTATTGAAGGACTGCAAGTGGATGTAAAGATGCCTTCATTTTCTCCAATCTGTTTTTGCACCTTTCTTTGCACCAACTTTGGGTGGTGGAAGTCGAAACAGATTGTGCAATTCTGCCCAGTTGATTCAAACACTTAAGCTAAGTTTTTGCAAGCTCAACAAAGATTATGGATGTGAGAGATAGAAAAGAGAAACTATAGAGGACATAATTTTTGGGTGGTTAGATCCAATTAATAATATTATGACCTAGTTCTATCCTATTGGTGAAGGTGTGATCCTTGTCATTCAAAGTTCAATGCTCAGTACATCCTCATATGAATGGTTACATAATTCTGGTCTGAGAAAGATAAAAGAGAGTATTCTCTTTAGTTGAGGATGCTTCCGTCATTAAGTGATTAATAGGAAGGCTTTCCCTAATCAAAACATCCTATCATTTAATTGTTGCCTTTCATATCTTCCTCCATATCATCATACCTTATTTTTTTTGTTTCATAAAATTGCAAACTAATTCATGGTTGTTTCTTTATGACATTTGGAGAAGTTCCTTCTTTTCCTCTTCAGTAATCTAGAACAGCATTGTACAAATAAAAGAGATGTTCTCTGCCACAAATTATGATTTGAGAAGAGTCCTTGGATTTATTACATTATAATTTATTCAACCAGTTCTTGATCTCAGGTCCTCATTGATCTATAGGGACTTGCCTTTGTTCTCTTCTTTTAATGCCTTGTGTAGGCTTGTAAGTCATACCAATTTCCATTGTATTTCATATAAATGGGTCTGTATGTATTGTACTGCCTTGGCAAATTGTCAAAATTTGTCCTTGACTGACTTTGTAATCTTGGTGCTATTTTATTTTGATAACTAAAATTATAATGCTGTCATTATTAAACATTCACATTACAATAGATGAAGCTTGTCATTGGAAAATATATTTCCTCTATGAAATGGTTACAATTTAAAATTTATTGATGTTAGTTAATTTTAAGCCCTATCATGAGTAGAAACAAGAAACCTGTAAAGAAAAAAAAAAGTGACTAGGATTGATTTTCTACAATGTGGTAAATTACCAAGCAACTTTTGAGGCAATGAATGCTCTAATTGCCAATGGAAAAGCAAAAAACAAAAAATAAATGGGAAAGAAGCTATCTGAAGCAGATTTAATGAGTACTACAAGTTGTTAATTCTCCGAGAATATGATCTTATGAGGTATTGCCTCTGGGTCCTTTTTATTTATATGTATAAAAAATAAAGCTGCTAGCTAGCTCAGTTGGTAAGGGTTATACTGTTGCATCTGTTTTCAGTACTTGATTGGAGTTTACCCCTTCCATTTTCCTTAAAAGGAAATAATTAGAGAATAGTAGGCCCATTTTATGATTCAGTGTGTGATAATACTAGACCTGACAAATCTGGACACGATACGAAAACACGACGCGAACACGATCAACTTTTTTCGTGTCTAGATTGTACATTTTTGGATTCGTGTCTATTTCGTGTCTATCCGTTAAACACATAAAAATTTCGTGTCTTATCTCCTAACCCGTTAGATCCATTAGTCCCGTTTACCTTTTTTTTACTTAAAAAAAAATCTACACATGGAAAAGAAAACTAAAAGTCCAGCCCAGTCTTTTATGTCCATTCCCCTATATATTTTCGTGTACTTATGGATTGTGGGAATTGTTAATTTTTTATAAGCTCATTTGCTTAAGTTATTATATTACCGTGTACTTATGGATCTTTTTGTGCCTATTGGTTTGGATCATATCTAGTAATCCATTTTATACTTTGCTTAAGTTATTGTATTTTTGTGTAATTATGAATTTTTTCATATTTGTTGGTTCGGATCATGTCTTGCAATCTGTTTTACATGCATTTTTTCGTGCTTAACGGATTGTGTCGTATCTATCTAAAATTAAGTGGTTTGTGTTTGGATTGAACTCATTGACTCAAAAAATTAAAGGGATCGGATATGAATTAATGTTTTCGGATCGTGTCTGGATACGAATCCGATCCGTTATTCAATTTGCCGGATCTAGATAATACCATTTTTTGTGTAATATAATTTTGGAACCCAACTTTCTTCAATTTAGATATATCTTATTTTACAATTTCTCTCTGTCAAATTAGAGACCATGATTTGATTAGACACATGCAGGTTGATTTTCAGTTATTAGTAATTACACTTATAAATTGAACCTAATTAGTAGATTTTATGGGAATCCCATGCTTGCGCTACAAAATGCAGAATAGATCCATTGACTTAGTTTGAAGCTTATGAGCATACAAGGTTAACTCTATTCACCCCTATTCAACTAGTAACCCATTGGCCTAGTGCTTGGATGAGTCATTGATTCATTAATGTATGATGCTGAGGTTACCACTTGGCTAAAGATATTGGATTTGATTTGTTCCTTATCCAAATGAGATGATTTATTTATTAGTTATCCCATGGATATAGTGAGATTTCACCCAAATTTATTGTTTGATGATCATTGGTAGAATGTCCCATTTCATAGCCTGTCCAAGTAGTTATCATGTATTTTAAAAGCTATATTCACTTTATTACAATTCCAATTAGTCAACATCAATTTAGGACACTAATGTTTGTATAATCATGCATTAATGGTCAGGTTGACTTTTGGGTTTTGATGTTTGGGCAAAAGAATTTAAGTTAGGACTTGTGGTTTTTTTTATAAGTGTTTTGAGTTACATAGGACTTGGTGGACACACATTTGGAGACGACTTGGTGCGACCAAGGTCTTGGTTGCTTAATGACTAGAGGTCCATGGAAATCGAAAAGGATGATATGAGAGATCCGAGGGACCATAGGAAGAGAAGCATCGAATGCAACTATGCTTTGGAAGTAGACTATATAAGCGAAGCGTGAAGGATGACAAAGAGCAAGCCAAGTGCTCACGTGTATCGGAGGGACAAGAAGCTTAATGGGAGATGACCATATGACAAAGATAGTTGTATGGTGAGCTAAGTTGAGAACACATGTATTCAAAAGAGGTAGTTCTCAACTTAAGCGAGACTTGATCATTATGATATTGTAGTTGAGAATCCAGTTTTGGATTCAATTCCAGTTTGGTGATTGAGTCCGTTAGAAATCCAATGCCCTAAAATGTGTTCGGAGTTTGGCTTGATCAGTCGACCGATGTGGAAACTAATTGATTGATGATTGAGTCTACTAGGAAGTCGACTCAAACTGAGGAGTAAATGAACAAAATGTTTCTATTTAGGAATCAGTCAATTGAGCAATTGACTGATCATGGAATAGTTGACTCATACCCATGGCTAGTCGATTAATACATAACAATAGATAGATTCAAACAAGCCATTAATGGAAAACGCAATGACTGGATTATATGACAACTACAGTGAAGCAGTCGACTGATTAATGTCAGCACAGTATGACAACTTCAACATTTGAATTTAAGGGTAAGGCTATAAAAACATTTGAAAGGTCTGTTAATCAAACCTATAATTAATAAGTCATATCTAGTCAATCCTTTCTTGTAACGATCTTATTTTCCTCGCTTTGGCAACCTCTTTTATATGTTCTATATGACAACTACAGTGAAGCAATCGACTGATTAATGTCAGCACAGTATGACAACTTCAAGATTTGAATTTAAGGGAAAGGCTATAAAAACATTTGAAAGGTCTGTAATCAAACCTATAATTAATAACTCATATCTAGTCAATCCTTTATTGTAACGATCTTATTTTCCTCGCTTTGGCAACCTCTTTTATATGTTCTGAGAGGAGATTTCTTGACCTTCGGTGCTGCCGAGAAGGAGGAAACATAGTCGGGATTCAAGAGTGATATGCCAAAGGATTATGTGCCATGAAGTAGGAGCCTTGAGGATTGCCGAACCATATAAACCTGTCATGTTAGTGTGTGGTATGTGCTTTGTTTGTGTTAATGTTTATTTCCACTGCCAATCGTATGTGGCCTTGCTAACAATTAGCAAGAGTAAATTAGAGATTGTATTTGTAGGCATAAACTGTATTCATCCCCCTGCCACCACCGATCATCCTCATCTCATGATTTCAA
Source organism: Alpinia galanga (assembly GCA_037177395.1). Lineage (NCBI taxonomy): Eukaryota > Viridiplantae > Streptophyta > Magnoliopsida > Zingiberales > Zingiberaceae > Alpinia > Alpinia galanga. The sequence goes on along the minus strand of JBAMHZ010424891.1, from coordinate 1,854 downwards.
CAAGTTCTGAGATTGCAAAAATTATCCAATCATAATTCAGATACTGTCCGTAAACAATGACATTAATACACTAAAGGTTGGGCTGGTTAAGCATTGAGATATCAACTGCTTTATAGGAGTGGTATTGAATTGAATGTTTCAGGGATGGTGCTTCACTCTTTTGTCCAATAAATACTACTTGAACCGTGAATCCATTGTAGAGTTATTATTTATTGAATATCAGATGAGCCAATTAATATTGTGGCGTCTCCAATTCTATACCAACTATAATCTATGCAACGTACATTTGTTCTTGATTTTTTGGGGATTGTATCATATGCATCAAAGTGCTGTCTAATGTTCTATGTATTCTTAGCCAAAGAGTTATCATTAAAAGAAATGCAAGATTGAAAGTTATGTCCACCAGAATTGTCAAGGTGTTGGATTTCGGAAAGGACGGTATCCTATTCTTACATCAGCTGACTAAACTATCAACTACTTGCAGAGAGGGTCTGGTCTATTTGCTATTGTCAATCTGTTTAGCACTTCTTTATTTAGTTTTTGTATATTACGGGTTGGTTAAATAATTTATCTGTAATTCTGTCTGTTACTTGAATAGTAAAAATTGCTAGATTAATGAGTTCATTGAAAAGAAGTTACTTGCAAGTAAAGGTCTTTTCTTGTTTTAAAATGAATTTCAGTTATGAACGTATAGTATACTTCTTATCCTACTTTCACTTTGTCCCTTTTTGCAGGAATGACACAAGGTGTTAGTGGTCTTCCCCTGAAAGGCTGGCCTTTGACAGTATGACTATTCTTCTTCTTTAGGGAATGATCTTTTCTTTGTTTATTTTCTTATACTGTATTCTAATTAACAGGGAATTGATCAATTACGTCAAAATTTTGGTCCTCAAGTAAACAAGCCCTTTCTACCAAATCAAAGCCAATTTCAGCTTCTATCCCCCAACCAACAGCAGATTTTGGCACAGGCTCAACTGCAAAGCAATATTGACTCATCTAATTGTGGCATGGATCCTCGCAGGCTTCGAGCATTGACAAGGAGTGTACTCAGTGGAAAAGATGGTCAAATGAATGGCAATGATGCGTCAATAGGTTCTCCTAGTCAGTCCAGTTCGCCAAAGGTCACACAAGATCAAGCTTTCTTGAAGGTCATCTCTAGTAACAACTTTACTGAGTAATTCTGGAAAAATTAACATGTGGAAGTGGTTTATCAACAACAATTTAGATACATATCTGGCACATTTCTTTATGCATTTCTCAATCCATACTAAATATGCATCATTTCCATTCTCATATTGTCTTACTTCCCCCTCCCATAAAGATGTTTCTTTGTAGAAAATAGTTGAACATGAATTACCTCGAAATAATTACTAAATCACATATAATAGGAATTACATATTTTCATGCATGCATGGTTTTAAATCTCAACCCGTGCCGAGTGGTATAGACATAAGTTACCATTCCGCTCGCCAACTGGCATCGATAGGCGTTACCGGCGGCCTCGAGTGATTGCACGGGGCCTCGGAACCCTCGTACGGGGCCGTGGGAGTCTCGCACAGTCTTGCATGGGTCTGCGGCGGCCTTGCACAGTGCTATGGCGGCCTCCGCGGGGCTCACGTGTTAGGACCAATGAAATTCGCATATCTCTACAATGGTATGATATCGTATACTTTGGGTCTAAATCCTCATGGATTTATTTTTGGACTTTATCCAAAAGATTTCATACCAATAGAGATATCTTTTCATCTTATAAGCCTATGATCTTTTTAATGTCTTTCCAATATGGGACTTTGATTGTACTCCCAACAATCCCCCTCAAGCCCATTCATCCTCAAAGGACTTCTTCCGCTTGAT
>JBAMHZ010424874.1:0-11287 GCA_037177395.1 Alpinia galanga | reverse complement strand
ACTCTTTGGTTTAGTATGCTTAAAATTTTAATGCACCTAAAAACTCAGAGGATAAAACAGAAGCCCATCAGCATAAAGCTCTTAAAGAACTCCAGATAAAGACAAACAAATTAAGCAGAGCGTAAGTAAACTTTGAATATTAGACTGAGGCTTCCATGACATAAGGTTAAAAAAAACTTATGAAAAATGACTATAATAAATCAAGGAAATCAAGAATAACGGAAAAACCTAGTTCATATTTCATGAAAAAATATCTAAGTTGGTAAACAACTAAAATTATCAAAATATTATTTTGATTGATAGTATTCCTTGATAGAACATTTAATTGACTTTCCAACTATGACTCAGACTATGAATGATCAAGTGGAAAAGTGAAGTAAATTATCAATTATTGTCTAACCTTGCAAGAAAATTTGGGCCATCAGAAACAGCCACCATCGAAGGAGATCCAGCTGAAAATGCAATCAAGCCATCTTTTAGAATAGGAGATGAGACTTTCTCTTTTAGAGGTGTAGGTTGGAAAAGAGGCATTGCTGAAGCCGGAATTGTCAAAGGTATTGATGAAGAACCAGGCAGAGGTAACACAGGAAAATGCAATCCATTTAAGTCGTCATTACCAGACACATTAGGGATTTTCATGGCATTTGCATCCAACATTTCTGTAGATACAAGAACACCATCAGAGGAAGAAGTTTTAGAAGCCTCCAACCTAGTTTCTGCGATTTGTGTGATCTTGATGTCTGGCATTGGCTCAGATTTACCATTTGCAATTATAGTTAAACTGGAAGAATCCTTTATAGAATCACTTTCATCATCCAACTCATCAAGGTCCTTACACGAAAAAGACACCACAAATTAACTCATCATCCAAAGTGGGGTCACTCCAAGACATATATATAAGGTATATGGAAATTCTAAAATACAAACAGTTGCATACCTCAGGAACACTCATCTGGAATGCAGGTTTTCTTTTAGTAGGGATAGCAGCAGCATCTGAAACAGCAAAATGTGTAGCTGATACACTAGGCTTGACCTGTGTAACAACTCTTTCAAATTTCGTAGGATCAGAGGCTGGTAATCCAGTTTCTTCAGCCATATATTGCTTCTCAGAAATAGGATTTCTTTGATGATGGTCATCTTTGGGAGATTCAGAACTACCATTTTCTTGCACATTCACAAATTTAGTCATTTCAATTTTCTCCATACTTTTGAGGGCCGAGCTACTAAGTATGTTGTGAGTTAGCATAAGAGGTGATTCATCCATGCCAATTTTCAAATTAGTTGATTTCATTTTTGGAGAAGGAGCTAGTTTATCAAGTTGCTCTAGTATCTTCCTAGCCATTTCACTGGATTGAGGAGGAATTGGAACAACGGGAGACATGATACTTTCAATATTATGTGGGTCCTTATCATTCTTCTTTTGCTCACTCCAGGGCAGAAGCTTTTGGCTCGAAGGTACAGAAGATGGATCCACATAAGTTGAGGAAGCAGGAAAATGTTGCATTGATGAGAATGAACTTCTTGGTGGAGATGTTATATTAGACTTGTGGCGAGTCCTACGATTGGGACTAATGGGTCCAATTCCATCGTCCAAAACTGAACTCCCTCGTTTCAGCATCTTCTACATAATACCACAAATGAGCTTATAATTCAGTAAGCTCAATTAGCAAATTAAATAAAAAATGCAAAACAAATAAATGGATATTCATACAAGGCAATGAAATTCATAGGACATGAACATCGCCTACATTCATTTTACAGTATAAAAATCATAACAAGGATAAGACAATAACAAAAGTAAATATTAGTTTTCAATGGCCAATCAGCAACTCACCAAAAGCTAATAATCAAGGCTCATCCTTTAGTTTTAGAAATTAGCATCTAGTCAAAAAACTCTTCCCAAAGGCCACTAGAATTCATATTATTTTTCACACTAATTTCTTGTTGGCATTTCTTGTATGTCTGCATATATGTGATTACATAAAGGAGGGACGCTACAGACAATACATAAAGTGAAGAACAATGGTAACATGAATTTTATAAAGGACCAATTTGTCATAATAATCACTTGACAGTGCTACATACTAGCCTATGCCTACAATTCTCTCAACTAAAACTTAGGTTGATCTTTAGAGAAGTGATTCATTGGTTTTCCCTTGCATGTCATATGTCATGTGCAATGATTATGAAACAGAACAGGATCTCATTCACTTGGATATTACATTAGTTATGACACAAGCAAACACAAATAATTTGTCTCCAACTGACTTCTCCATCTCAACTAATTATTTGGACACGAGTCTATTTGACATTCATAAACCTACAACTAGATGCTATGGTCTTATGCCTTATCAAGTAATAATCAACAACAGAAAACCCAATAGAACTAGCTCTAAATCATCTATATTTCTTTTTCTCTTGTGGAGATCAGCAGTAAAAGGCATGACAATTGAGTCACAAATCATGCTAGAAAAACGGCTGCCAAAAACAGTGATCTCTCCCAGTTGGCCTATGTTGTGCCTCTTTTCACTTCTTCTCACCTTTCATTCAAATGATCTATCTCATATTGATAATACCTACCTCATGTTGATTCTTGGTCGCTTCCTTTGACCAGGCCTAGTACAATAATGCCTCTCTTATCTTCTCTATTTTTGCTCTCTCCCTTCTCTTGATGTTGTTTCCTTCTCTTTATATTCACTTTGAGGTTCTAAAGTTCTTAAAAAAGACACTGCCAGTTTGTCGCACTAATAATTAGGATATTGCACTCTACTATTCATTATTATTTGGTAGACAGTAACCATTTTTATGGACTACAATATTAAATAAATTCCTAAAAACAATCTAAATTACTTTTAAAGATAATAACTGGTATTACAGATTTATTATGATGATTTTATATGATTCCAGACATGAAATTATGAAGGAAACCACATTAAACCTGTATACTACCAAAACCATGAATGTTCCACAGGTTGTGAGATCTATATTTTAATCGTTTATCTACTTTCTCTGCTGATTTTAATTATTGGTTTTCATTCTTTTTCCATGGGAAATGTCCAAGTAACTGATCAAGAGTTTAAATTCTTGAATTTTCGCCATCTTATATTTATTACCTATGCAAGGCCAAAATAAAGTCTCAGCAAATCTAAACATAAGTGCATAACCCCATACAAAAGTCTATATAAACATACACATGATTTTATATGCAGAAATCCCAAGACACAAACACCCCTCTCTTGTCTTTCGCTTATTTATGCTTATGAACCTGCACCTACAATGATCAATACCTGCTGACCAGAATGTGCTATATTTTTATATGACAAAGGACAACCATAACCATCCATCAATAATTTGCCACTCTGAAGCAACAGTAAGTGATTCATAATCTTATAAAATTGAATGACTAGGATACTCAATGGAACACAAAAGGAAAATAGTGTCCATAGTTACAGAATAAGCATGAGTTTTAGTAATAAATCACTCTCATCGAGAACAAATAAAACTTACCCTTGAGTTAGCTACCGAATGGGGCTTGAGGTATGGAGAACGAGCCATTTTGTATATTGCTGATCTCCCATGAAGTTTCAGACGTGTATGGTTCTGAGGTGTAAGCTCAGAAGGGTTAGAAACCTTCGTTGATATAAAAGGAGAACCATAATCATCCACCAAAGGTGTGCCATTCTATGAGGAAAAAAAATCTTCAGTGAGGCAGAAATCAATGCCTAAAATTTTGTGTGAGTAGTTGCATTGCTATGTATTTCAACACCTACTTCTGTATTTGCCACTGAATGGGGCTTAAAATATGGAGAATGAGACATTTTATTGATTGCTGATCTGCCATGAAGTTCTGAATTTGTAAAACTGTGTGGTGTCACCGCAAGTGGCTGTGAATGTTGGACTAGGGGTCTTAATGCCATTGACTTATCAAATGATTGCTTGGAATGTGAAGGACCACTAGGATAAGTTCTATCCATCAGGAAATTTTGAGTTTGCTTGCTTGGAGCTGTTGGAGATAATTCAGAAGGCCTCAAACTCATGTAACCTTTAGCAATTTTGGTTGGCAATCCAACTTCTTCCTTGGAAACCTGAATTTATCAGGAGAAGAAAAAAAATAATTTCTTTCAGACAAATAAAATTGATAGCTCGCCATGGTTGAACTGAGTATCAAATTAAAAGAGCAACCACATAAATGAGTTGGCTGGACTACAATTTGAGTTTTTTTTTAATTCTACAGGGTTTACCATTCACCACATAAGAGGAAAGAGGAAAGTTTCATAAAGCACATGCAGGTGGTATGAACCTTGTGCATAGTGCATATGTGGTATATGGGAGCATATGTGATAGGTATTAAATATTAAAAAAAACTATACTATCACCTAAAGTTTTTATCATTTGTGAATCAACTATTTAAGTTAACTTTTAAAGGTTACAAGCTACTAATAAGATAGCTTATGGTTTAAAGCCAATGATTTAGCTAAAATTAGTTGACATATGTCGGATGCAGTGGCTATGCAGTCTCCATAAAGTTTGCCAAGGTGAAAGATTATGAGGCTCAAACTTGGGCTTTTATAACATGGGAAAGAGAATAAAACAATCTACAGTAACTCACAAGCTAATCAAACTTGTTTCCTAGGAGGTAGAGAAACCACTACAAAAAAGGAAAGAATTTAAAGGTAAAAATGGAATTGTCAAGCAACTGCAGAAATCTATCCCCAGCTCATCTCCTCCCACATTTGTTTTCCAATAGGAAACACAGCGTAAAGGAACTCTTTGATAGCTAGTTATAAAGTGAAAGTACGACCATAAAAGCTGACACAAGGGGGGATTAAAAAATAAAAGAAAAAGAAAAAATTGTTAGAGGCAAAAGCTACCTTCCCATCTGACTTTCAGAAATTTTATATGTCAAAAGCAAAAGCCACCTTCCAATTTGACTTTCAAAAGTGTATATTTAGAATTAGAAAAGAAAATAAGAATGCAGGAATAAGCACCAAAGAAGCAGGTGTAAGAATGCATAAGGAGTTTGATATTCCTGAATAAGCCCATATATTTTTAGAGAAAATTCACCACATCCATCACACTTATGTAGAAGAATGATGCATAATCCAGTTTATTTTCCAGTCTATAGCATTACCTCTCTGCATTTAAAACATAATGCAAGCTGTATGCAAAGATAACCAATAGTGTAACAGTCTATAGCTTCAGCATTTTAAGTGGTCATATGCAGAATATTCCCAGAAATAGGGAAGTGATACACACTTACAGCTAATAAGCTAGCTTGAGTTGCATCATTTCCATGCAAGCTACAGGTGCTATTTGTTTCTTCAGCTGAGGCAACAGCCTTATTGTTTTTGACATAACTTGATGTTGGCTGTACTGTTGGATCAATAGCACACTGCTTCTGATTATCTACTTTATGAGAGACTTCTCCCATTTCATTATTTTCAACTGGCTTACTTGTTTCTGCAACTCTAAGACGTAATATCTGAGCAATGCGATCATACTCACGCCCGCCAAATCATCGATATAGTACAGGATAGGCATATATGAGTGTACACACACACACACACACACACACACACACAAGTAACATAAGAAATAATGAATGAAATAAATATGATGGTGTCTCCTAAAGTGGCAGTTCTGCACTAGCTTAAGTAATGTGGCTCTATTACAAGATAAAACAAAGTTGCAATCAACAAACTTAAAACAAGTATACTTCTGATATCAACAAAGGTCATCCTATGATGAGATATCATGTAAGATAGGTACAAATTAACTATACTTTGGATTGCTGACATATAATTCACATTATAGAGAAGCAATATGAATGATCTATACAAATAATCACATTCGAATGACATCTGAATATTATATGAAATCAGGACACGAAATCAAATCTCAGATACCAACCTTGTATAAGTTTTCTTAGTCAGTAGTTGATCAAGTTCTCCATCAATACAAGAAGAATGAGTTCCATCCTGAGCATTGCCAGTATTAAGACAGTTACAAGGATTCTTTTCATGACTAGGAAATTGTTCTTGTCTTGCCGAAAGTAAATTCTGGATGCAAAAGTGTGAAAAAACATATAACATATCAGGTCAAAAGATCCCCCAACCAACATATCAATAAAGAACAAGCAAAGCAGTAAGAAATAATGCGAGACTATACGAGTTGCACAATGCAAGCGCAATAAAACAAGAACAATAAACTAAATTCATCATCTATGGCAAACCAAAATAGAAATCCCGCATATGAAACCTTTATCTTCCCTATTTTCTCCATGTTACAATCTAAGTCAATGCAAAACAACCAAACTGTTTCAATACAAATTTTGACCAATAAGGATCAATCAGAGCATTATCAGGATCAGTCAATCTGACTCGTTTTCTAAAAAGCCTAGAAGAGACAAGAACTTGATCACAAATGGATAATTACATCATGCATAAGAAACCAGGAAGCTTGCTCAATGCTTGTGTCTTCCCAAAGCACAAATGGTGATTTAGAAAATATTGGAGTTTTTTATGAAAACTGTAATTAATTAACATTCCATGTCAACAACCAGGAAGTCTGGCTCAATGGTTGTGTCTTCCCAAAGCACAAATGGTGATTTAGAAAATATTGGAGCATTTTATGAAAACTGTAATTAATTAACATCACATGTCAACTTTCTTCACTAAATTAATAAATATACCCGAGCCCAATGCTAAAAAATAAGATATGAAAGTGAGTTGATTGTTACCGATTCAAGGGAAGGTAACAAAAATAAACTTATCATTAAATATTCTTAATTACTCTCTGTAAAACAAATGTATAATAACATTAATCAAAAAGTTCACGGATGAGTACAAAACAAATTCTCATAAGGACATTGGTGTTTATGCATAAGATAATTGTAAATTAAGCTATCAAGATGTGCATTCTTCTTACAGCACGGTATTCTTCAAGGACTTCTTTCTCAGATCCCAGTTTTGCCTCTGTTAAAAGATCATGCAAGTGTCACAACAAAGTTTCTGGAAAAACCATTACATGCACATTGCAGAAACAAAGAACACAGTTTTTGAGAATGAGTTAGATTGTACCAAACAGTTGTGTAAAGTACCACAAGGCTTCAGATATGCAGGCTTCAAAGAAATAGTAAATAAATAGAATTCTGTACCTTAAGTTTATCCTTTTGCAAAAACAAAAAAAGAAAAACATTTTGTAGTGATAAAACAAGAAGAAATGATGGAAACATTTGTTTACATTTTTTTGACTAAAATAGAAGATTTCACAATCCTCATGGTATTAGATCTTTGAATGAAACCAACAGGAATGTCAGCCATTAACAGTCATTTCAACAGAATTCCAGCAGGTTTTAGAGTTGAAGATGTTCCGGGTGAGAATGTTAGCTTAAGTGAGCTTTCCATGAGTTTGGTCAATGGTTAGCACTTCTCTCTTATATAAAGAAATCAAAATCACGTAGAGAAAAGGAATGTCAGCCATGAACAATCATTTCAACCTTATAGCACTGGATAAAACATTTCCGGTTGTTAATTAAGATTACATATCTTTGACTGATTGTATAGTTTCCTTAAACATTATTATGACTGAATGCCACATAAGATAGAAATAGAAGGGACTGTAATAAGAAAAGTATAGCAAATTATCAGACTCAAATGCTGCATGACAGAAGCTCCAAAGGTTCAAATTGTCACCATTACATTTGGATGGAAATGACAGATATGATTCAATAATATCAATCAGTGAGAGATTAGTTTCTAAAAACTAGATTTTTTCTATTTTAAATATGATAATGTGAACGACAAGACAAGAAATCAACCAGATAATAAGTGATTATGGGTAAAGGATGTCAGATCTCCAAAAGAAAAAAACCTTAAAAAAATATTATAACTGATGCAAACAATGCAATCTACTTGCAATAACAAACTTTCAAGAAAAATCCTTTCAATATAAATATAACCTGATACAGGTTATGACAAGCCCTGTATCCAGATTAGGCCATGATTACCACATTTCACATAATAGATATTTGAATTCAACACCACTTGTAATAACACATAAATGTGATAGGTTATGATTGAACAACCTATACTGGAGACGTTCTAAATCAACAAGTTGTATTAATACAATATCTAACTCTACTGTTATCCTTCTTATGAACTAAACTCGGTGCAAGATGCAGAACGGTTCATCCTTTCACAACAAACTCTTACTGCCTTTTTAATAAGGCTGTAACTTGCATAACTTCATGAGAATGAAAATAATGACTGTCAACGTACCAAAAAGTGGCCATTGTTCAAGTTTATATCACAGCAAATAATTGATTAAATCAACATGTTCAGTCTGTCAATAAGTTTCACAAAAGATGGTACTTTGGATAAAGAGCAACATTTGTTGGGGAAAAAAAAAGTGTTAACTTTCTCCTTTTTTCTGCAGACTAAAGTAGATAGGATTGTTTAGAAGAAAAGACTCGAAGCATCAGGATAGGTCTGAGGAAAAATGTTCCGTTCAACGAAACAAAATTTACACGATATATGACAACAAATATTAACAACGCAGGCACCACACAAGAAACCCAAAAGCAAGTAACTCTGACGTAAGGGTTCGGAAACAGGGCAAATAAATAGGCGAGCGAGGTGGGCATAACCTGATGAAGCAGACGGTGGAGCCTCCAGCCGCTTCTGGAAGACGGAGGGAAAGAGGACCGACGCGCTCCATGCAATGGCCCGGGAAGCAGGGTCCACGAGCTTGGACAGCCAGCCGTTGCGTCGTTCCGTCGCTTGAAGCCCGCGGATGGGCCTCGCAGCCGTGGGGGGACGGTCGTAGGGCGTCGCACGGCGGAAGTAGCGTCTTCGGATCTTGCCACCGATCCCTCCCCCACCGCCTTCATACTCCGCCATGGGTAAGGCGGAGGAATCGCAGCTGCAAAAGGAGCTCCGCGGAGTAGACGAAGACGTAAAAGAGAGGTGGATTCGGCGGGAGGTGGGAATACGAGGAGGGGAAGCAAAACAGGAAAACAATTCGGGGGCGGGGGGGAAAAGAGGGCCGACTGAGGCAAGGGTTGCGGTGGAATAGCAGGCAGCGTCCTTTTATTATTTTTATAATTATTTATTATCGAATTATTTTACTTTTAATTTAATCTGATAATTATAAAAATACCTTCCATGGCAAAAAACAAATACACTTCCCAGTATCTTTCACCGTCGATCTCATAGTGATAATAAAAAAAGATAAATCTACAGAAAAACTATGTTCTTTAACCGATTGACCAGCACAACGAAGAGTTTCTGAGTCCGGATAGAAAGTTTAGACCCTCACTAAAAATCAATCCTTATTCTCTTTATGATAAATCTATACTGTGCTAACCAACAAGCCATCCGCGGGGACTATAAAAATACCTTCAAACCAATTCAAAGTGCAGAGTTCGATTCCATTATAATTTTGTTTTTTTTATCGGACAAATGATTTAAATTTTATCAAATTATTTTAAAAATATAAAAAATACACGTATCTTAATTTAGAAGCAATTAACTAACCCTAGCTCTTTCATAATTTATAAGAAAATCTTATTTTCTTTTTAGAAAAAATATTGAACTATAGTCCTCCTCAGTTGTCTCTATTGAAAAAGATAAATTAAAAGCTGTCTCTATTGAAAAAGATAAATTAAAAGAGGAGTCGGTCGATGGCGTAGAGTTATTACCTTTTTCAAAAATTAATTTCTATCCACTTAAAAAATACCCTTATCCACTTAACAACCAAGAAGCCCTGGAACTATCTTATTTTCCTTTTAGGAGCAGACGAGCAGAGGCATAGAAATGATAAATTAAAACGTTTAATGAATTTTGACTCGCACTATTTTTCATGCTAATTTCCTTTTTCAAAATAATTCAAATTTCAATTATTATTATTATTTTATACTTTTACTAGACGACGCATCTAAATACTTTTTCTCCTTCATTTTAAATCTCCAAAATTATAAAACATTAAAAAATAATAATACTTGGTCCTGGAGCAAGAACAACCATTCTCTGCAGAGGAGATGTATGATTTCATTCATCATTTTGCAACGTAAAAAAGTGGGAACTAATAATTGAATTTAATCCTTATGCTGAATTGGAATTAGGCAAATGGAGTCCGGTCGTCTTCAATTTCCAAGTCAACTCCAGGTGAAAAAAAGATGTATTGCACGAAGCCCTGCGTGCTGATGATAACGATCGCGAATAGACCCCCGACGGCTTGCTCCCATAGTAAAATGCGTCCGCATTATGTTTAAAGATTCTATTTCTAATCTATGCGGAAGAACAATCCATTACGAGTGTTGGACGCGGTACTGAGTCGTGGATAATGTATATTTGGTACGACAAAAGAACAAATGGATCGATGTCCACAAACAATGCTTCTCAGTTTCTAAATGTTCCAGCAAGTTGCGGTCAAAATTGTGCAAAATCCTTCCGCTCCACTCCCTTCCCTCTCTGCCAAGAAAGGGGAGGTAAACAGGCATTAAAGTGCAAAGCCCTCTAATCTACAGATCAATCAGGGACAATATATATATAAACCTCGTCATCTTTGTTTAATTTTTTGTCTAACTGGTAATTAATGCACGAAGAGCAGAACTGTAAATACCATCAGTCTTAAATAATCGGGCAAGCTCAGAGAGGGAGAGAGAGAGAGAGAGATGATCCACAGATGTTAGTGGGAACCAGAAGTTGCAGAACAGGAGGTCGACGAAGCGCTAGTATTCACATGAGAGTCAGCTTGACTGCCACTGACACCCTCGCTTTTTGGTTCCACAGCTGCATCTGCTTCAGCACGGGGTGAAGCAGTTGAGCTCAAAGTTCGACGTTCTCTTGTGTCCAGGCGTTCCACCATACGCGACACAGTAGCAATTCCAATATTGACTTCTCTCCTGATTTCAGAACCAATATCTGCCACAGAACTATTACGTGAAAATAGCCGCTCCCTCCAACCTCGAGTATTCCTAGCTATAGATTCCTTGTACCTGATTGAAGAATTTCAAAAACAAATACAAATAGTATAATCAGCATCTTTGCATCCTGAAAACTGAGAACATAAGTTAAAATCTTCAAAACACCTCGTTGAGACAGTGTTCCAGCGAGATCTCAAAGTTTCTGAAAGAGATTGCAACTCAGATGGCGCAGGTCTGTCTTGATTAACAGGAGAAGGAGTCCTATATAATGAATGATTAGAACATTCCCATGGTCCATGAGAAGGGTATTCAGAAAATAAAAAGAACTTGATTTACAGGTCAATAATGTAAAAGACTAAA
>JBAMHZ010424863.1:0-11288 GCA_037177395.1 Alpinia galanga | reverse complement strand
AAGATTCAATTCTGGGGTTTTTTGTTGTGTGTTTAATATAGAATTTTTATTATCATTTTGACACATTTTATCTCATTTTATGGCATTCATTGCATATTACCTTTTATTTTGCATCATTTTACTACTTTCCTTGTTTGGAGGTTTGCTCTTGGTTATTTTTCTGACAAGGTGAAAAATTGAAACAAAAAGGGACTCTTTAGATGGAGTAATACTAATAGAGAACATGCTCTGGCTGTGTCCTAAGACACGGGCGTGTTCTCTGGAGCTAAATGAATCAAAAAGAGTCTCCAGTGAGAAACACGAGGAGGTCGTGCCCTATGGCACAATCGTGTTCCATGTGACATTTTCTAAAGAACACAGAACTGAACACGGGGGGTCCATGCCGCTTGGCACAGTCGTGCCCCTGTAATTTGAAGCCCAACACAAGGTGGTCATGCCATCTGGCATGATCGTACTCTATTACCCGAGCGAAGCAAGGCGAGACCATGTCCTGCGACACGGCTATGCCTCGCAGAAGCAGAACTCCTAGAGGAGAACACGGTGGGGCCATGCCATGTGGTATGGCCGTGTTAAGTAGAGATGATTTTGAGACATCAACAATTTTTAGAAAATCTAGGTGAGCTAGAGCCACGACTATATAAGGAAAAGACCATCTAGAAATTGAGGGGCGAACCAAAAGCAAAGGAGGCAAAGAGTGCCATCCAAGGGCCCCAAAAGCTACAGAAATCATGATACGAAAGGAAGTCGATGCCAAAACTCCAGATCTGAGCGTGGATTGCAGCTGAAGACTTTTATCAATTGAGACTAAGCTTTCTTGTTCCTCTTCCTTATTGTTTCGATTGTAGTTTTCCTGTTTCCAATGTCTTTTGGTTAAAACTCCATCTTGATGGAGTAGATCTTGTGATTCTAGGACAACGAAGTAGCCCTTTAGTTTGTAAACATTATTATTCAGTGAATCTATGTTTGATTGCATTGTTTTCATTGAATGTTACATTTATGCTGGATTATTGTTTGATGATATGACTGTTTGTGATTTGGATCTATTGTGTTTACACGATCTTATGTCAAAAGCATAATTTCATATCCTAGGAGTGCGAGAATGGACCGAATGGTGAACTCAACCCTCCGATCCGTAAAAAACTGAGACGTGGAGGATCGACTACGAAAGTAGACCGATTTGCCATGTGGATTAATAGATTATCACAGAACTTAATGGATCTATTCTAAGCCAAAGTCACAAAGTAAGAGAAGGCAACTAAAGGATTATGTAACCATATGACAGAGGTCTCCTTAAGAGAGCAATCTCTCAGCTCTGTCACTCTGAAAGTATAAGTCAAATTAAAGTGGGTACACTGGTGTAGTTCTAAAAGTTCACATACCTACATAAATAGTCATTGAGAATGAGGAATCAAATATAGATATGTGGTGAAATCGAAATCCTAGAATCATCCTCTTAATTCTAAATTCTTTTTCTCTTTGCTCTTGATTCCTAAATTCTCTTGTTTTTTTCAATACTTTGTTTTCTCACTTGCATTTTTTAGTTTAAGATAAATTCTCAACCCATTGATTTGGTCTAGACAATTTACATTCACTTAGTTGATCAGTACTCGATTTTCAGTCCCTATAAGATCGATATTTTTTATTATTTGACGAGAATGGTGCACTTACGGTACATAGTTGAAATCTAACACATCACTATGCACTCTACTTTAAAAATATAAGAAAATTTTTTAAAATATAATAAAGAAAAGTTGTAATTCTAAGATTCACCCCCCCCACCACATCTTCAATCCTACAAAAACCCCTCTCTCGGACGTCTTTGATCCTACAAATACGACACAAGGTAAAATGATATTAAAATTGAAAATAATTGCTAAAAGTATACTCAGTGAGTCAAAGAGACATGCACCACTAAATAAAAAATCTTAGTAGTGAAATGAGAAAGTATAGAACATGAGAAAAAATAAATGCCTACATGGTACCTATTGCAGGTGCATCCAG
Source organism: Alpinia galanga (assembly GCA_037177395.1). Classification (NCBI taxonomy): domain Eukaryota; kingdom Viridiplantae; phylum Streptophyta; class Magnoliopsida; order Zingiberales; family Zingiberaceae; genus Alpinia; species Alpinia galanga. Next base: position 9,287 of record JBAMHZ010424863.1, on the reverse strand, counting down.
CAGCTTAATCAACTCTTTTCTTATGATGTAACTCTACCTTCTTTTAAGCTATGAAGAAGGACAATTAAGGCCTCAAATAATGATTTCAACTTTTTCACGGCCCCCAAACATATATATGCCTCATTTTAGATCAAAACGAAGCAAAATAAGGTTTTTAGAAGCTCCCACGAACTACCCTTGGTCACATCCACGGGTGTGGACCATTCTGTGGCTCGACAAGGGCCTCTAGTGGGAACCACAGCTTACCCGTAGTCCCCATTACGGTCATGGTCTAGACTACGGCTAAGCGGTAGCCACCTCCACAGCCATGGTCCAAACCACGACCGGGCCATAGACACCCCCACAGCCATGGTGCGCCGCAGCCGCAACATAGTGATTAGGGTTTTAATTATTTCTTATTTGTTTTGATTACAAATATTTCTCAATTCTTAGTCTATTTAAACATGGGTCAAGGCTCTTGTAACAGTGATTAGTTTTTGGATTAACGAAGTTATTTCTTTTCGTTTAAATTTAGAGGCAAATCCTCTTTATTTAACGAGTTCCCTTCTAACAGTGATTAGTTTTGATTCTCTCTGCCTCTCTCTTCTAACAATGCATGTGGAAGGATGCACCGATCCCATTACCCCACTTGCATTAGTTGGTATCAGAGCCCTAGATCTATATGAAAAATCGATGAGGACGTGGTCATGGTCGTGACAAGTAGGTTCCGACTGAGGAAGCCGCACCACAGGATCAAAGTTCCCAAGAGATCATCGAGTATCTACGGAGACAAGTCGTGAAGCTTAGTGCATGGATGCGTGAGAATTGGAAGACCATGACGTATTGGATCGACGTTATAACTCGAGTTTTGAAAATCCATATCGTCAGGACCACCGTGGTTGCGAAGAATGCTATAGAGACCTTGGTTTTCGGTTTGAGCTTCCTGATTTTTCCAACACATTATACACAAAAAATTTCATTAATTGACTTAACGAAGTTGAGAGGATTTTTGACTTCAAAGAAGTTTCCAATCGTGCAAAAATAAAGTTGGTCCCCGTTAAGCTCAAGGGTCGAGCATCTGCTTGGTGGGAACAATTGTGGCGCTCACGTGAGAAGCAAGGCAAAACCAAAATTATTGATTGGAAAAAGATGAAAGGTCAACCTTCCTTTTTGATATTCTCAATCATTATTTCATCGTTTACATACTTTAAGATAGGGCACCTAATCGGTTGATGAGTACATCAAGGAATTTTATTAGTTAGTCACTCACAACGATTTATATGATACTGAGGAGCAACGGATAGCCCGATATTTGGGAGGTTTGGGACAATCTTTTTAAGATATTCTTAATTTGCATTCTTTTTGGACTGTTTCAGAGGCTTATAAACATGCGTTGTTGATTGAGAAGCAACAAAGCAGGGAACTCGAAATTATGAGCGATCAAACGACACCCTAACTTCTTCCTAAATCTACCTTTAAATGTTTTCGGTGTGGTGAACCAGGACATAACGCCATCGAGTGCAAAAAATTCACAAGCCAAAAGGGCAAAAATTTGTTGATTGAAAAAGATATGGGCGACCCCACTGACGACGATGATATTAACGAAGTACTATATGGAGATGGCTATGAGACATTGATTGTTCGCAAGAACCTTCTCACTCCAAAGGACGAAGCAAAGGATGTTTGGCTAAGGACAATCATCTTTCACATGATCTATACCATTGCGGACAAGGTGTGCAAGATGATTATCGATAGTGGAAGTGTGAAAATATTGTATCCAAAAGCACCGTGTAGAAGTTACAACTAAAGACCGATCATCATCCGAGGATGTATAAGTTATCCGAGCTAAACAAGGAAAGCGAGGTAACCGTAGAGCAAAGATATCTCGTTTCTTTTTCTATTGGCCGCAAGTACCATGATTAAGCTTAGTGAGTTGTTGTGACGATGGATGCATGTCATATATTGTTGGGATGACCTTGGTAGTGTAATCATGAAGTTGTCCATGATGGATGAAAGAACACATATGTCATTCGTCTTCAAGGAAAGAAGATTGTACTAACACCCCAATAAGAGTGCCGGAGTCCATGCACAAGTAGTGCCATCAAGCCGAATTCGAGGATGAGTTCTTTTTAACCCAGAGCATCTGATGCAGGGGCATCTAGCAATTCGAACCATTCGTATCTTAAGATGAGATCCAGTCTTCTCCTAAGTCATGACGAAAGATAATTTAGGCCACCAATAAGGATTTTGACATCCTCATGGAGTCTAAGCATGAGCATACTTCATTACGAGCCTTGGAGAGATGAATTTGAGCCCTCCAACAGCCAACACGGCCTGCCCGTGCCCCTTGGCATGGGCGTGTCCCATTTTGGAACCTAATAGAGGGTTCCAACACGAAACACAGTTTGGCCGTGTTCCCTGCCATGGTCAGGTCGTGGCCACAGCCACAGCCGTGGTGCGCTGCCTCCACAAGCCCCGTTAATTTGGGTTTGATTGTTTCAGCTTGTCTCTAAACTTTTTTTATTTGCTAGAATACATACTTTCTTAATTTCATCAACAGGAAGATTTAGATTTATGGTGAAGCTTAGTTAAAACCCAATATTAGTGTACTTGATGATTATCATTTCATTACAAATGTATTACAGACTAGAACGATCATTCTTAATTAACTGGCATCTATAGCCAGATCTAGTGTTTGTTCTTAATTAATAAATACTAGAGTACTGATTGGTATTTTAACCAATTAACTAACATATGCTAGCAACAGGATATCAGTTATCATAGCATTTTTGTCGGCTTTTATGGAGACAAAATACATGGGAAATCTATTCTTCAAATATTTTCATGAAGTGTTACATAAAACACTAGCTAATCATCTGAATCTTTTGAATCAAGGGTTTAGAAGTTCATTGGTTGAGTAAACTTACCAAAGCAATATTCCCATCATCAGAAAAACTCATGGTTTTATCCATGTTTGTTTTGAAGCTCCAGCGAAGCATGGACATTAAAGAGGTTTCTGTTTTAATTTCCAGATCAGGCAAACACCTATCAGAGACATAAAAGAAGTTAGGCTAAAAATCCAAACCTTAAATGGCATGTTACTTGTTTGATCAAGATATCTAACAATAGTGAAGGAAAACAATAAGCTGATCTTTTACCTTATCTCAATAGTTCCAGTCTCATATAGGAGCACCAATCCAGATACCATATCATCTACCTTTAAAGTCATTGACCAACATACTTTTTGTGATAGGTTCACCTTATAAGCAAAGTTGTTATTTCCCTAATGATTACAAGATGTACTATTTCAGATAATGAAACAAAAAAAAAAACTATAAGAATATGCATATTAAACCAGCAAACCTCCATCACAGACTTCAGTGAATAGAGACAGATGGCATTAGTAAAGCAAATTACAAGTAGTGGATCTTTTAACACTTCACAGTGGTACCGAGCATCCTCCAAGTGATAACCTTGTTGTTCTTTTTTCTCTGTCAACTCATTGTTTTCACTTTGAGAAGTTTCATCTGGCAGATTCTGGGAGCACTTCTCAAGATCAGCAGTGATTGATTCAGATAGTGTGACAGAGCCCTCTAAATATACAGAATCTATATGTGGTTAAAATATCTTCAGTACCTCAACAAATGCATTGTCCAACTACTTACCTATTACATTGATGGAAACTGCAACGGATTCCTTATTTGGTTGAAGTAATCCGGAGCCTATAATAACCCCAGATCTGCTATCGATTACTGCAATTTGTGAATCCCTGGTGAAGGTGAGTATCACCTCAATAGAGTCTGCCAGAGAACAAGGTTGCTTTGAACTGATTTCTTGGAGAACATGTTGGGAAATAGCATGATTACTCGCAGAAATTACTGTTGACTTTGTTCCTGATGCACAATCGGTGCAGAACAGTACAGCTAGTGATGCAATGTCAAACACCATTACCTGAAATGTGGACAAAATGACAAATACAAGATCATCAAAACTTGGAACTGTCTTTACAAAAAGAATTAAGCATTAGAAAATACTGGACAAGGGACATAAATGATACCTGACCAGTATGAAATCCTACAACAACGTTGTTACCGGAATTGGATAACTGAATGGTTGTAATGGGTGAGTTTAAGATAGAAAAGGCAGCGAGGCAATGAAATCCCTGTCCGTGATGAACCATATGCACTGCATAAATTTACGTAAAAAATAGTGTAAGGCAAACAATATACATGGTATGAATATGATAGTTAATTTGTTAGATAAAGAGGCAAATCAAAAAGAAAAATAGAAATTTCAGTCGACATGTTTCCATACATTTGGAATCATCTCACAGAGAAATACAAACTGAAGTATCTCAAATACAGAACGGATCGCAATTCTGATGTCCAAATACATGAATGCAAGAGTCTGGAAATTGCCAAATTGTTAAAAGTTGCAACCTAACACATCTGATAAGGAAACTGACTAATTAAATTTAAAATAAGTATGAACTCTAGTAGTCCAAAATACTTGAGTTCAACCCAATTGTAGTTAAAAGTGGCTCCATGCCAGTGGTTTCAGGAATCTTCCCCTCATAGGAAGCACTATTTGTTAGGGCGAGAAAACTCTGGAAGGGGGAAAGTTCCTCTCTCCCTGTGACCCTTACCCATATTAGCAAGTGAACAGCAGTGAGAAGTAAAAGAACTTGACTTACTGTTTGGACAAGGAAGAATTCAAGAACATATTGACCCATTGGGCAAGAAAGAATAGAATTTTTGGAATTCCCCTTTTAGGGAAGTCAATTTGTCGAGTGGAGGGTATGGTTTAAAATTGAGTCATGTCGACGTTTCGGTCCACAGCCGGAACGATAAAGGTTACCTATATAATTTTGGTACTTTTTAATTATAAAATATATTAATTAAAAATAAATTTTTTAATTTAAATATAAAAAAATTAAAAATACAAAAAAAATTAAAAAAAGAAAAAAGACATTAAAAAATAATTATAATAGAACGACTAATTTAATTAATTTCAATGGTATAGGATTAAAAAAAATAAAATTTAATAATAGAAAAGTTATTATTCATAATATATAAATAAATAAATTTACAAAATATTTTTAGATTAATAGGATAATTCTATTAAATTTTGATAGGAATTGATTGAAATTATTAGTATAAGATTTTATTAAAATCCTAAAGTTTTCTATTCATTGTGCTCATCCGCGCGCTCCTCGCCACAACCCTGCGCTCCTCGATGTGACCCTGCAATAGCTGCGGAGGTCGCCACAACATCGTGGCAGCCTTTGTGCGGAAGTCATTGGGATAGTGCGGAGGTCATTGGGATAGCGTGGAGGCCGCCACGACACTGCGGTGCTCGTGTTGTCCTAGTGTTGGATGGAATGATAAATTTCGCCTGTAGTGCCCGACATGGCTCGAGATATTAAACTATGGTGGAGGACATTCTCCCTCCTAGATTCCTCCCCTTGCATAATTAGGTAGCCTTAAATATCCACTATCATTGCATCCTCCCCTCTTTTTCACTAAGAAATCTCATCTACTGATTATATTTGCATTATTGTTAACATTAAAATCCAGTCCTATAGTCCAACTCACTCCCATTTTTTGTACAATACGACAAGAAGTCACGAGTCCCAATTGCTTGGAGTGGACTATATAGATTTCTATCCACCATTGAAATTTATATATCTTTCCCATCAAATTACTTTTAGTGTTGGTCAAAAAGTGGTGGGGCTAATATAAGGCTTGATGTTTGCTCGGAAGCATATATTGTACCTCATAACTAACAGTAGTAAGCTTACTAGAAAAATTGAATAATGGTGACCTAACTGGCCCATAACGTGTCTACAACCGCATATGGCATAGAATAACATGGGCAATGTTAATAGCAGTGGGCAAAAGTTACTAGACCATGAGCAGCTTATTTCTCCTCTAATTAAATGTGGGACTAAACCTAAGTGTTACATAGGTTCCTTCAGTTTGACAAGCTACCATTTCAAAAACCTGATAAATGAGACAGATCAAGTGCATAAGAAATTTAACCCAAATTGTATTAGCTGAAACTAAACCAAATTAAAATTTTGATTTCTCATTTCTTCAATTTATTCTTGATTCAGTAATCTTCCAAAAAACTTGTTTTCAATTTGCTTACCCTTGTACACTATTTCAACCATGCATGTGCACACTATTTTTTATTTGTTTTTTGAACTATTATGTGGAAAATGCAGGTAACATAGAGCAAAGTTTAAAAATTCAAACTGCACCGAAGTTTCAATCTGAGATTGGAACGATACAATTTTGGTATCATATCATGCAGTGCCGATATTATTTTGATATTCTTTTTAAATATTAGTGTATATTAATTAAAAAATTTATTTTTATTAATATTTGATTGCTATAAATACTCACTTATGATTTTATTTTTAAGTTTATATTTTGATATTGTCTTTCATGATGTTCGATATCTATTAAATTTTGCAGCAGCTATAGCAAGGTATCATTTCAAAATTTTATTATTGTTTGTTGTTTAAATTCTAGTATAGGAATTATTTTGTGTTTTTAACAAAAACTTATTACCTTGAATGTTTTTACAAAAACTCTTTATCCTTTATTTTTCAAAATTTATTTATGCTGAAAGCTTTTTACTTCGTTTTCAGTCAATGGACTTAGCCTAGGTTTTACCTTAAAATTACATGAATCTATAGACTTAGAAGCCTTTGCACCTCACAAATATAGTACGACCCTGTTTATCTATTTCATCACGTAGATAGGTGTGAGATGTTAAGATTCTTCCTTGGTTCCAGATGTCAGTTAGTGCATCAATATGAACTAAGGATCACAAACATCCATCATATAATGTGATCAATCTCTTGAAGACTTATGTCTTATGGACAATAAGTTGGAATATAACGATTGAATATGTCTAAAAAAGCTTTTAGAATTAGTGTTTTTCAAAATTACTTATTTTTAAATTTTTTTTCTTAATCTCACTGTTCCAAGTGCTCAGAATAGATCTAGGCATCCTAATAGGTAATTTTAATATTAAAACTTAAATTTAATAAGTCCTATAGAGTTTGATTGAATTAGACCAATCCAAGCGATCAAAACTTATCTGGGTACCCAAATAGGGATAACAGTAAATATGACAGTAGAATTTATGATTCCAAGTGTTTGAAGTGACTGTTATGCGCTAGTTTAACTAGATCAATTTAGGTGCCGGGAACCCTTCTAAGCGCTGTGATTAACTTTATAAAAAGGAGGTTGGGACTTAGTTTCTAGGCGCCCTGAAATTGAATTCCTCTTCCAATTAGCTTTTGTCTGATCCGATTTAGCTTGTATTTGACCTAGGTCTTCAAGTTTCTTTTATAAATCCGAGAATGCCTAGGTAATGCCCTAATCTTGACCTTTCAAGTTTATTTAACAAATATTTATGTTAATTTTATTTATAGAATTAAGAGGAAAGTACCTGAAGCTGAAGCCTCAAACTAACTTAGTAGAGACATTAGGTTCCCAATTGAGGAACTTAAGCTTAGATTCATGGCTATTACATTCATACCCATACATGCTAGGTATTTAAGTAGATTATTTTTTTTTAACAAGTCCTGTTTATCTATTGTTGAAATAGTTGATTATTATGAACTTCACAAACTAGTTTATTATACAACTTAGTTAACATGACTTATGTGCTAAGTTCTATAATAACTTAATTAAAATTGATGATCAAACATACTCTAGATTTAAAGGTAGAGATATTATCTTTACTCTTGATGCACTTATGAAACATTTAGAACTTAGGCCTCCGTCTTCTATCTTTTTGTGTTTTTCCTTCTAGGGCTTTACCTTTTGGTGACCCTAATTCCCATATTATTTTAGATACCATTTACACTTGTTTCTCTGGGAAAAAAGGACATCTATAGTTAGTAACTTTAGTCCTACTAGACTTAGAGTACAAGACTGCTTTATACAAAGTCCATGTGATTTGCATTCTATGACTTAGCACTAGGGATATTGCTATGGTGAAATCATTTCATTCATTTATGTTACATGCATTCTATCATAGGTTAGATATAAACATTAATTTGCATATGTTTCATTCCACCATCTATTTTTCAAACATTATCACTTAGTAGTAAGGTACATATGTCTTACTGTCATATTTGACCTCTCTACTAGTTGCATTAGGGGTTAATGTTACTTCAAGTAATGTTAAACCGCTAACTGGGTTTGACATGATAGGTTTTAGACAATTTTCCTTGGCTAAAATAGAACTAAATAATAATATCCTATCTTGGAAATGTAGAGGGCAGCCTCAGCCATCTGAGGATAAGGAGTTATCAGATTACGATTTTTCAGATCTACCTCAACTATCTCCACCTTTAGCCGCTCCTACATTAGAAGACAAAGTCACTAGGTTAGAGGAGACTATGTCCAGAGATTTTCAGAGATTAGAGGAGCAATAACAAACCATTACAATATTTGGAGATGATGGAAATGCTTAGATCTTAGCATATAGGCCATTCTCCTCATCTCCTTCTAATTAGGACTATTTTGTATTAGTTTTGGCCAAGTGTGTGAACTAAAGCTTAATATACATTTAATTTAATATTAGTTGAACTTATTTTATATTTGACTTATTTGTTTTATCTTTCGTATTTAAAAGTTGACTCATTTATTTTGACTTGATACATGAAAGTTTACTTAAATAGATTACTTGAAACATGATGTGTTTACTTGATTATTTACTTAAAGGTCGATTTATCTAGTTAACTTATTTGACTTGACTTGATTACTTTATTTGATTAGTTGACTTAAAGTTATTTTGTCTACAAAGTAACTTGCTTTATTTGATTTGATTACTTAACAGTTGACTTAGCTTGTTTTTTGAAAGTTAACTCACTTATTATTAGTTAACTTTAGTTGGAAGTAAATTTATTTGTCTAAAAAGTTAACTTAGTTAAACTAAATGTGACTTTTGACTTATGATAATTTCATGCATACGTTGTTTTACTCTAAGCTACCTACTAGTTTTAACTTAATATTTTTTTTCCAACATGTTTAAATTGGTGTTATTATACTTATCTTACATATTTTTCATTTCATCTTGAGCTCCCTATTTTGATGTATGCCAAAGGGGGCGAAGGTGAGAGATAACTTAAAGCAAGGTTTAAAATTTCGACCCGAGCCGAGGTTTCGGTCCGCGACCGGAACGATACGGTTTCGGTACCGTATCGTGCGTGCCGATACTGTTTCGATAATTTGTAAATATAAAATACATAAATTAAAAGTAAAAAATTTAACTTTAATATTAAA
>JBAMHZ010424817.1:0-11293 GCA_037177395.1 Alpinia galanga | reverse complement strand
TGGAATCGATTCATTGGAATGCAGACGAAAACCCCTTGCACATTATCGAGGAAACAAAACAAATGTTAAAACCCACCAAAAAAAAGTTGATAATCTCTCCAACGCAGAAAAAAGTGAACAGAATCGAACAATGGAGGAGGGTAAAAGAGAATTGAGCGAGTGGAAGAGCATACTGAAACACGCGTTCCTGATACTTAGCCATATTGCTCCGTCCAGCGGGCTCCGAGACATTGGGTCGAAGGCGCACAGCATGTATCCCAACGACATCTGGATACAACCCACAAAGGAACTGAATCGACTCCTCCCGCCCAGGCTTGGACACATCGACATGGAGGAACAGCTGGTTGATCGAGTCGTCGCCGTCGTCATCATCGACACCAGAGGGCATGATGTTGGCAAGGCGCATCACGGATATCGAGATCTCCTCCTCCTTGTAGGTTTTGCGGAGGACGGGGCCATCTCGGTCCAGCGCGCCCTTCACAATAGAGTAGGCCGACGGTGGATTCACTTTCTGAGCACCGAGGAAGGAGGTTGCTTAGCGAATCCTAGTCCGAAAACGGCGAACAAACACCTAAGGGGGAGAAATGTACCGGCGGAGGTGTCATCTTGGACACCTCGATGTAGTGTTCCTTGAGCGAGCGGAGGATGATGGAGTCCACGGCGTAGGCGGCTCCGGAGGACAGCGATCTTCTGTCGAAGAAGCGCGGGGGAAGGGAAGCACCGCCGCCGCCGCTGGCGAAGCATCGCCGCAAAGTCCAAACCCCTCGTCGACACATCTCAGCGATTCCCGCAATTCCGGACCGGGTTTTAGGCGAGCGAGCGAGACAGAGAGAGTGGGTTCGACTCGGAGGCGGTCCGGCATAATGGATCCAACGTTCAGCCCGTTTACAAGGAATCCGAACGGGTCCAAACACGAACCGGCGGTCCGGCATAATAGATCCAACAACTAAATGCGGTTCAACCCGAACCCGAGTCACCAATCCAGTTAGGACTAAAATACCATGCGCAAAATCGCCCTAGAATATCTCTACCTTCACTTTTATTCAACAAGCAGTGGGCACCACTTTTAATCCGATGCATCTACTGAGAACAAGAAGCTGGGTAGAGGACTGCCGAGTAACGGGACCAAGTTTTGTTAAAGACGGCTATAAAATCCACCCTTTCGAGCTCAAAATTTCGCCCACTTCCGGAATCTTCTACATCTTCGCCCGCGATCCCAGTCCCCCCTCGTTTTTCAAATTCGCCGCACTTTCTCCCTCCCTTTCCTGCACGGATCTCGTCGCCCCATATCTCCTCTCCTTCGTCGCCACTCGCCTTCACTCACCGTGTCGACGTTGCCGATTACATCTGCCAGTCGCCTCGCCGACGGCAAAGAAGGCTGGTGGAACGATGAAACGGAAGACCCCATCGGAACTTAGGGTACAGTTTCGTCTTAACCCTACATTTTGATCTTCTTTACCGGTAAACTCGATAAGTGTCGGATTAATAAAAGACATAGCTCAATGTTGTTCTATCGATCCTTTCTGCAGTGGTTTGAACAATCATCGATTTCTCTTTTTTGATTTTTTTTAGTTCATGTGCTGTCTTGTCGACCTTAGGTTTCCTACTCCAGGATTTTCTTTATCTCATGGCCATTTTTCTTCTTGTTTTGTTTGTTTCTCTGTGATTCATTCGTTCCTAGATTTATTTCATAGACCTGCAGGAGTGGGATACAAGAAAGTACGAGTCATTTGGTTCTTTAAATTTTTACTGTCATGCCTACATTTTAGTTAGTATTAGATTCCTTAATAGGATTAAAGTACTTTCTTTTTTATCTTGTGTTTGCTTTGCTAGATAAGTACAAATACATCGATAGTTGTTTGTTCTAATTATTCCACGATTATGTAGATCTGATTTTATAAGGTCTTGTGTATTTTCTTTCTAACTCATTCCATGTTGGACAAATGAGTATAATTTCTCCATGGTGGAACTTTGAGTGTTTTTCTAATTGTGCTTTGCTAATGTTCACTATTTTTTGTAATTATCAAAGTATTGAGACTTAAGACAATTGTTTCTCAGGACAATATATTTTATTAACCTAACAATTTGCATTCAGAATTTGTTTGGTTAATGGACATTTCAATCACATATGCTATTATAAATCAAGAAGTGGATATAGGTTGGCTTCTTTATTTAGTATTTTGAACTTTCAGTAGAAGATGAAGGGGATGCCTGTAGATCCGTCTCCAATTTGTATTGTGGAGAGAGAGTGAGGACTTGGCATGGATATTTAATTATATATACATAGTGTTGTAACATGATTTAGGTGTCCATGGTAGAAACTATGAATCTGTGTATGACCTTATTGTTAGGGAATCAAATGTTGATTGACATTAACCTGCATGACAGAGTGAACAATTGAAGCAAAGAAATGGTCAGATAATCACAGAAAAACTTGTGCCAACTGTTCTTGATCCAGAAAGGTAAGTTATCATAAAACAATTTCCATATTTTCTGAGGTCATTTTGCTGACTGCATGGATAGTGATGAGATCAGGAAAGGTGAGCAGTTGAATATTCAAAAATACTTTAACACTCGTGTCAATGAGATTTATCCTGTTAAGAAGTCAAGCGAGAGATGCAGAGTTCTATATGGAGATGTGAAGGCCAAGGTTTAAATTCTCATACATTGGCCATAAGTATTCAGCCACAAAAGCTAATCTGATGAATTTGTTAAACAGGAGTTCTCAAGTGTTGATGGATATCCTAATGTTATTCTTAACCCTTCTGATCCTTCTTTACCAGCTGAGGGCAAAGCATCAATTTTGTGGTATTACTCACTTTTCTTGTAGTTCAAACTAACTTTGTTTAGCTTGATTGTTCCTATCAATGGACAAATTAATGAGAAGTTCCTTCTTTATTGCAGTGAAAATGTGGCTATGTTAAATAAACCTGAAGGTGTTGATAAATCGTGCATAGAAAAAAATTACCAAGGTTTCAGGAAGATTGATAGATGTAGCCAAAATATGCTGCGCAATGTTGTGAAACTCCATATGGGAGATGAGAATCTTGATATTCCTGCCAAAATTGATATGGTATATCTTCTGCAAATTTGCTGTCTCTCTAGTTTATGCTCCTAAGCTTTGTTTGGTACCATTTCTCAGCATGCTCATTTGATGTGTTTCCTAGGAAAAAGCCCTAAGGGTGTTGGACACTCGTGATATTCCTACTAATTCAACTTTGGCGCCAGTTGGTTCTGGAAAAATGGACAATCAATCTTCAAATTCAAGTGCTTTTTGTTCTGAATTTGAGATGCCAGGCCCTAGAATTACTTCTGAGTTTGAGATTCCAAGTCCTAGAATCCCTTTTGATTTTACCCTGAAAACCAGCTTGCGGTTGGTTTTATCATCCTCTGTTAAATGGTGAGTGTTATAATCTAGATATATTCTTTGTAATATGTACCAATTCTAAACGCACTGAGTCTATAGTCATTTATTGATTTCTGTATCTAGTTATTAATTGGTGATACTCTATGCCTAAATTTAATGAGGTGCAAATTGCTTGTTAAATATGCTTTGGTCTATGGAGACCGTAGTTTAGTGGCAATAAGTACATATTTGATTGAGAAGATTGATTGTATCTGCTAAAAGCAAATGGATAGTGATCCTTTGAGCGGACTGTTACTTGGATACAGTTCCTTTTTTCTCAATTTTCCAAGTATGATTCCACTAGTTTTTATAATTATGATTCTAGTTTATAAGCACATGACATGATTTAGATGTCCTAATTTGTTCATCTCTTTAGCATCTTTTTTATAAAAGCTGATTTTATTTTTTTGATATGCTGAGAGGTTCAATCTTTAGATTTGTTCAAATTAGTGTCGAGCATATTTCATTACTAAGTTTTGACATATATGGATTTTTTTTTAAAATAATTTCGTTGGTTTTATTAACAAGGATGGTATAAATTTGGTTTGTTGGACTTCTTTGCTTCGCCCTTGTTAAACTAATAATTGAATTAGTGTGGCATCAAAGAAGGAATTACTGTTGATGTGGTGAGGTCATCTACAACTGTCATAAGGATCTGCTTGTATATACTACCTACTGAATATCTGATGTAGAAGCACATACACACACCTTGTTCCTTGTTTGCTTTTTTGATGATACAAATGCATTGCCAATTAATAGCCTACCCATGCCCTTTAAAGTGATTTCCAGATAGCTTCTTGATATGGTAATCGGCCTGCATGAACTTAGTTGTGCTCACAGTTTATCATTTGATTCTCTTGATGAATGTGGTTATCTGTGGTTAGAGACACGTATCTTTAATGCTAATGCTATGGGTTAACTTCATTCCAATGATCAAGAAAATTGTTTGTCTGCTGGAAACAAATGGATTGTGATCCTTTTTCTGGATGTTTATTTGGACTTCTCATCTATCCTCTCCATACCTGTGTTGTCCTACACTTTGACACTGACACTTCAAGTTTACACTTAATATTTCTGTTGATCACATATAAAAGATTCTCGAAATAACTATGTTGGGCACTACCTACATTGGATATTTGTATCCAAGTACGAGTAACATAGTTTTGAACTTTGATTCTAGTTTATAAGCACTTGATACATTTAGATGTTCTAATTTAGTCAGGCCAGGTCAACCTATTCCGACTTGTCTTAAGCACTCATGTTGGTTAGGTGACTTGTTTCTGGTAGTTCTGGGCATACAAAAAATTGAACTGGCATTGGGATTTGTTGATGTTTATGAACCAGCTTGTCTGCGTTGGACTTTGTAATTATTAAATACTTCTGAATGTCATAATTATTTTCAGTATACTCAGATGTGAATTTGTATTCTCTCTCCATGTTTTATTGTTTTTGCTGAAAAAAGGTTAATTTTGCATGTAGGTGTCACAGGTCATTTGCAACTCCTTTAATTGATGCAAGCTGTAACCCATACAGCTTGTGGTCTACAAATGTAGATGGTGCTACTGCTCAGGTGAAGTTCTATAAATCACTGCACTCGTGGGTATATCCTCAGTCTTCTTTACCTGCTTCAGTTGTGTCAGTTTTGGCCTCATCTGCTGGAAAGGATGGTCAGTTAATGAACTTTTTTTTATTTATATATTGTTCTTTTGTCTTAGGTAGGCCACTGACTCTTGTGGTATTTTGGCATTTATATTCATAATTTTTTAGAAGCATGCTTTTGGCTGAAAAGGCAGCAGGATTGGGAAGATTCGTTTCGAAGCCTATACTACATGCTAAGAAAGAACATTTGTGACATGTTCTATGGTATTTCACTAACTTTAATCATATTAGTGTTCCATCATCTTGAACAACTATTTCACTAAACAGTTGTTAGACCATGTACATCTCTCTTTGCTGTTACTATATTATGGCCTGAAAAACTATTTTTGTTATATGATGGCTATTCATGCATAAACAGGCACTGTCAGTTCCGTGACAGACTAAAAAATAATTTATACAAATTACAGCTTACTATTCCTTGGCTCAAGAAGTTACATGCATTAAGAAGTCTTCAGTTAACAATATTACCTGAATTTATAAAGATTTGATTATGCCATCACAAAATACTATGTTTTCTAGCACAGCATTATTGGAATTTATAAAGATTTGATTATGCCATCACAAAATGCTATGATTTCTTGCACGCCAATTTTTATTTGCTGTGTGATATTGATGCTGGCATTTCCTTTATTATATTCAGAATTGCATTCTTGTATGCTGCATTTGATTCTTGTGAAAATTGCAGTTTATACTGTGCAGTTTGTGGTTTTGTTCATTGGGGGCAACTTACTTGGGAAAAAGAAGCGCTCATGTAATGCTTACATATCACAATCTACACATGGTCTACGATCCTTGCTTAGAAAAAATGTATGCTCAGCTATTTCATTAGGTAGCTTGAATTGCATTTGTTATTCTTAACTTCTAGTCTAATCTACCTCTCTGCATTTGCTTGGAACGTGGCAAATGTTTCATTGAGCATCAACTGAATAGAACTTACGTTTTCATTACCTGCCAGTGATTAATATATTCACACTAGGTGACAATAGATTAATACAATTTTGTCGTGCTTGTTTCTTAGGTATAGTTGAGGGTATTGAGGCAATATTGAAATAAAGAACTCACACAAAGAAGAAAAAGTGATGAGAATAATATTAAAAATTAAAGGATAGCCTTGCATAAGGATGTGGGAGCCCTCTTATAGAATGTAAAAAAGATTTATTCTCCTAGAAACGAGGTCTAGTTTTATCCGGTTTGTAGTAATTAGTGAGACCCGATAATGGGTCTTTATAACAAAGTTTTAAAGAATATACATACATACATACATACATACATATGTATATATAATTTACTGCATTATTTGGTATTCACTTATGCAACATGGAAATGAAAATCTCATGCAGAGAAGACAACTTGTGAGAATATTATCATAAATAGAAGAATACCTTTTACATGAAGGTTTAAGAGCCCTTTTTATAGAGTGAATAAAGGCATTCTCCCAACCTATTATCTGGTAAGCAAGGTCTAGTTTTACCAGATTTATAATTAGTAAAACACAATAATGGCCTTTATCTCAAACTTTTAAAGAAAAACTAAAACCTAAAAATTATCTATATCTAGACTTTTTTTACTGCATTAGACAAACTGAACTTATAAGCAGCTCTTTTGGTGAAGTAAAAAAAAAAAAATTACACAATTTTACAAACTTATCTATCTGTTGATTGGTAACACTTGCTACAGTTATTTGATTAACTGCAGCAGGACTTTCTTTATTTCCTATAATAACTAAGGCAAGAGCAGCTAATGCTGAATGTTCAAAAGGAATCTGAAATGTTTAAGCATTCCCTGTACAGGTTTTAAGATTCATAATTCTAAATCTTTTACAACAATTAATGTTTTCTGGTCTTGAAGAATACCAATGAGATACTTTAGTAGAAAGCAAATGAGATTAGGAGGGCCCAATAGATGGAATTATTTGAATTGGATTTCTGGCGTTTCTATTGATAGGCTTGGCCATACAGTTCTCCAGCTTACATTTGAATGAGCATTTATTTATGTTCAAGAAGCATTGTAATGATTTTATTACTTCATTTTTCCTATATATGGAAGTGACAAGTTACAAAATTTGAGAACATAAGTTATTGCATATAGGATAATTAGAAGCTGTTGTGGTATAGTCTGCTTTAGTTGCCGAGTCATATACAGAGGTATGCCACGACAGGCTATGCATTTCACGTCCAATTCCAACCTTATTAATGTGTGGACTTTGTGATTACCTGGTCCTTTTGTTACTCTAATGGTTGCAAAAGTAAGTCTCTAGAGACTTACTTACAGAAGATTCTAATTGAGGTTTCTGTATCAATGATAATTGGACAAGCTGCTTTTTGACAAAAGTTAAAGTTGATGAAGCAAGTAAATTGGGTTTGTTGAATATACACTTTTGAGTTTTGGAATTGAAAATACGCTTGGGGAAATCTAATGAGTTGGTCGACAATATGGGAGAAAATGATAATATGTTGCAACTTCAGAATAGGAAGCACACTCAGCAGTAACTAAATGACACAATCTGAAATCATAAAATTGCACAAAAGTATCAAGTTAATTAAATCTTTTTAATAACATCCTAATTTTTTATGCTCATAGATGTATCTTTTCAAAAGTATTTAGTAGCTTTCAGTTTGAGGTTTCATTTTCTGTTGAGAAGGGTTGTAAATAGCTAATATTCTTTGTCGATAAACTTTGTACTTTATAATTTTCAGAAAATAAGTTTTACTATGCCATTTGGTGAAGTTGAAGTGGACCAATCAACTGAGGATGACTTGGTTGAACTTATGGAAATTGAGAAGAAAAAATTGGGCCAGGTATCAATAAATGTCTTTTTGGGCTCTGCTATGTTTTCTAACTTCACTCGAGCATCATGATAACTTGTGATCATTATGCAGATTTTCCATCCAAAATCTTCAACGGGGGAAGTGGATAACAATACTTTTCGATCCCTCCTTTCATTTAGTGGACATGAGGAGGTCCAATCTCTATATGATATTCTCATAAACTATAGGTATTCAACTAAAAGCCTCTTCAATTTCTAGCAGTGAATGCAGCCTTGAAAGTAATCGTTAACTGCTAATTGTTTACTTGCTATGTGCTCTTTAGGGAAGCCTTAAACTCCTTTACTGGTTTAGATGTTCCTGTCTTGTATGCACCCATCCCATTCCAGAATGCAACTTTACATGTTCCAGAGGTAAAAGTGCATGCAAACTTTTTGTGACAACTGCTGTTCTTGTAATGTTGTTTCTACTAGCATGCCTACTTAAGGCTTCTGTTGATTTTTAGATGACATGTAAGGAGATACGGAAAGCTGATATGGTCGTTCCTTCATCTAGTGGCTCAGATACTAGCTATATTGAAATTATACCTGGTATATCTGTCGGTGATCTTTGTTTTAGTGTTGAACTAAAGGATGCAATTATTCCACCATGGGTTGTGTATGGTGTTTGGTCTGTGATGAGCTCTGAAGGGACTACTTTCCAGTCTTGGTATGTTCTGAATCAATGAACTCCTTTGGTCAATTTGATCTTAGTTTTTAGCAATTTCTGCATTGTACATTGATGCCATGCGTGTTGTTAAGGATACATTTATTTATTTATTCATTCATTTATCTGATTTGCAGTCTGAAGACGGAACCTACTTCACTTGGACTAAATGTTGCTCTCAAATCTATCTGCTCTCAAAAAGAAGTGCCTGATGGTAATGCCTTTGGGCTTCCTGCTGTGGTTATGAATCCTTCTCTGATAGGAGCAATTCTTGAGCGGCTCAATTTTTCTGATGGTGTATATACTGCTAACATCACTTCAATCCTATGATGATTAAAGAAACTATGTGTGGTAATGGAAAGGTCTCTTCCTGCAACTGAGCAACTGTTTATTTTCTTGAGCGTCCTGAAGTGGGAATCAGGTCGTAGTGCCTGTGGTTTGTCTTGCCTAACCTGGAGTAGCATTTCATGAACTATTATGCTGCAAATTTTGTACTTGATTACTTATTTTGTAATTCACTAACACGTGAACTAAACTTGATTATAGATGTAAGTCATTTCTGGTGCAAATTTACAATTATGTATTCCCCTTGTTTTGGTGTGTTTATCTGAAGGCTATTGTTCTTCCAAAGTTTGTCTCAACATTAGGGGCAAACCTAAGTTGGCCATTACTTTGTTTTCACTATGTTTAACCAATTCATTATGGAAGTTATGAAGAAAAAAAAATCACATCAACAGGATTAAGAGTGATTGTGAGAGATTATTATTTAAAAATGTGAAATTGTTGTATTAGCATCATCTTTAGTTGCTCGTATTGAGGAAATACATTGAATGGATGTTAATGTGGACTGTTTTAGTAGACTTCAGTATCTTAAGGGATCAATCTCTATTAGGAAAAAGTTTATAAATACGCCGTAGTTCAGAATCAATTAGGGATTTCTGAGAATTTATGTAGATGCTTTATTATTGCACCATAGCTTGGGACTAAAGAGATTGCCATCCAAGATCCCACACAAGTTTGAGACATTGTAATAGATTAATACCCACATGTTCAAAAGATTAAAAGAGAGTCAGTAAGCCTTCCAGATTTCATACCCACATGTTCAACCAAATTAGTATACAAGCATCAGGATAATTAAGAAGAATAATACCAATTATTATTTTATTAGCTTAATTGTCTCTATTCAACTTTAACATAACATTTTATTCTTCTGACACAAAATATGTTTAAATAATTTAAGTAATATTCGGCATTAGTCATGCACAATAATGCTCGAGAGAAATAAGCAAGATCAGAACAAGTACCACACACGTTTGTTTCCTAGTAGCACACATTCTCACTAAACTCAATCCGCAACAAATGGACAAGCTAAAGGAGATAATAAGCTTGATTACATAAGATCAACAGCTTAACAAAAGGCGCTCCAAAACTGAGTAATGGTTTTTTTTTTTTTTTTTGTCCATTCCCATACAATATACCCATGTTTTGATAGATTGCCTTTTTAAAATAAAAAATAAAAAAGTTTATTGTGCACTAAGTTATTCATGTATCCGATGGACAATGGTTTATTCAAGACTTCAACTCGCCGTGCATCATGATATCCAAATTTAATTTCAGTTCAGGTGGAAAATCACAACCCAAAAGGTTGATATTGGACATAAAATAACCGGACCAGCTCAGCCTGTAGACCATTCAGCTTCTTTTTTTTTCTTCTTTCAGTTAGCACAAGATCTCTTTCAACCAAGTTTTTCATTAATACTGACTGAACTGGCTGGGTCAATCCATTGACAAGATGCTATAGAAACATTAATGATCACCAGGGAGTAGAGAACTAATCGCATCCAACTTATAAACAACAAATACAGTGTTAAATATGAAGCAAAAAGAAATGGACTGCCTACTTGCTATAGATGAATAGCATCATTTAAAGTTAAGTTGCACTCGGTATACTCATCGCAGAAAAAAAAAATTGTGCAAGTTCGAATACGATACATGGAGTGGAGTCTTCAATGCCTCCTTCTTGTACATGATCATGGAAAACAAAGGCAACCTGTTACATCAAATCGCCCAATTTTACAACCCAAGAAGAAAGGTCAAACATATAACAAAGGTGGGAAAGAGGGACAAACGCAAAAAAGTGAAAAGGTCAAAAGAGACGCCACACTATACCCTATAAATGCCCCTCTAATCCAAAATCTTGTGTACCAAGTTATAGGGTTGGAGCAAGAGCCACAGAAAAGTTATATCAAGAACATGGGCAAACCGTTACAGGAGCTCAAGATAAAGCACCAATTCTGCCGTCAACGTCCTCTCAGCGACACCAGAACAATTCTGGTGATGAAATCCCACTGCATTTCACCTCACCTTGCTGCATTTATTTCTAAAATCTACAAGTCATTCTCCGCTTTCCATGCACTTGTGAGATCACAACATGGGATGTTTTGGGAGGGGATCTAGCCACTTTCAATTATAAATTTTCACTGGCTTCTCAAATGTGTGACGGTTCTGCAAAAAAACATAGGACTGCTGATATTTGCCAAATTGATGTAGGTTATCTAAACAAGGAAGAAAGGTTCATAGCATGTCGAATAGGAACCATGAACAAGCTCAAGGGAAGTTATACCTGATTAGTCGTGTAAGCTTTTTTTGGAGCAGTGTCGGAATGCTCTAAACCAAGGTACTGCTCCCAGGCTCCATAAATATCTCTTCTCTGCACCAACTTAAACAATGTCATAGGGAGTAAAAACAGAGAAACAAA
>JBAMHZ010424799.1:776-11297 GCA_037177395.1 Alpinia galanga | reverse complement strand
AATTGGGCACTGTGCTCTTCCTCCATGGATTCCCTGAGATATGGTACTCTTGGAGACACCAAATGCTCGCCGTCGCCGGAGCTGGGTTCCAGGCGATCGCTCCTGACCTCCGAGGCTACGGCCTCTCCAGCCATCCATTCCGGAGCACAGCAGTTGGCAAGACCTCGTCGCCGATCTCATAGACATCCTCGACCTCCTCTCCATATCTCCAAGGTACGACCACCAAACTTGATCGGCTTCTTCTCCTTTCGTGATCGTACGTGGACACAAATTAAAAAAAGGTGAACGTGGTTGCCAAGGACTTCGGCGCGAGGCCTGCTGATGATCTCGCACTGTGCCACCCAGATCGAGTGGCGACCATTGCCATCTTGGGCGTGCCGTTTCTTGCGAGAGTCACGCCCTTCATTTCTCTGCCAGAAGGATTCTACATAAACCGGTGGCGGGTAACTCCATGATCCAGTGCTACACCAGTTTTATATATCTCGACGACGTCGCCCCCTTCCGCTTTTGCCTAGCTCATTGCTTAGCCTTCTCTTCCACAGGAGCGAGGCCGGGCGGAGCCGACTTTAACCGATTCGACATCAAACGAGTCGTTCGCACTTCGCACCATTTACATCCTCTTCTCGAGGAGCGGGATTCCCATAGCCCAGGTAATCTTGGACCTTGCGGACTCATCCCCCCCCTGCAGCAATGGTTGACGGAGGCAGATCTCGACGCGACGCCTATGCTGCACTTTACGAGAACTCCAGATTCAGCTTTCCTCTGCGCATGCCATACAGGCCAGTGGCTTCGACATCGATCTGCCATGGTTTTCGAAATTAGCCATGCATGCATGTTTTCTTCTCGCAATCTAGCTAATAACAAGAATCAAACGTGTATACATACGTGTTGTTTTCCATATATAGATCACTGCACCAAGAACAAGAAACCGGAGGATATAGGATCCAAAAGTGGAAGTGCCTGAGATGCTGGTGATGGGAGAAAAAGACTACGTCCTCAAGTTTCCTGGAATGGAGGAGTACGTAAAGAGTGGAACAGTGAAGCACTTCGTCCCGGACCTAGAGATCGTCGTCTTCGTGCCCGAAGGAAGCCATTTTGTTCAAGAGCAGTTTCCTGATCAAGTAAACAAGCCCATCCTTGGCTTCCTTAAAAATAATGCATCAAGCAACAAGTAATAATTAGACATGTTTCAGTAGTTTGGGCTCTAACAGACACTTGAAATAAGGTAGCCGACCAGCCATGAGTTGTCACTCTTTCAATACAAAACAAATTGATATTAACTGGTTGTTTAAATATTAGAAAGGGACTAAACTATATATTTATATTCTTGATGCCGCATAAAAAAAAACCCCATCTTATAGCAAGCAATTAGATCAACATGCATGTACGTTTCATTAAATTAACCCAAAGAAAATTTGAGCTTGCTAATAGAATAAGAGGATTATTTCAACCACTACTCTACATAGGCATTGAATATAAAATATCTTTTCGAATTAAATTTTCCAAAACAATTGCAGTAAACAGATACTATATACGAAATCAGAATGAGAGGAAAAAAGAAACAGATAGTAGAATCTTAAAGAATGATTAATAGTCCTGCAACAAATCTACAAACACATTGGATCAAGAAAGAGAAAAGAAAGAGAAAAAACAGATTAACTGCAACTCTCTATCAGTATTAATACCTCAAACGAAGCAGTATGAGTAATCATTAACCCCATGCACCCTCATCCAAGTTCAACTTGTAGCTTATTGAATGATAAGTCAGCTCCTTCTTCTTCCTCCTCTGAATGATCTTGTGATCATTATAACTCCTCTTCCTCATCATTTAATTCTCTACCAAATCCCTCCGTTTGAATTTTACTGCAATGGCCTCCTCTTTAATTTTCTTCTTCCTCCTCCATCTTGTAGTTGCACTGTGCTTATTGCAGTATTGACCGATAGCCAACTCTCTCTGCAGGATATCTGAATCTTCAGTGGGCTCAGTATCTGGCAAGGGTTTACTCTTCTTGATCCCAATTCATGGTCTTCCTCTGCGCGCAGCATACCACTTTAATTTCCATCAACGATGATCAGAAATAGCAGATGAGGACTCTCGATTTACTTTTTGTTGGGGGATCGGATATAATTTGAGTGTTTTTTAGTGTTGTTTTTGAGCTGTGGAGAAGCAAAATAGGATATTAAATTATTATTATTCAACGCTTTTAGAGATGAATGTGTTATATAATGAATTTTCTGGAGTAAAACACTGCAGCAAAGAAAGTGAAAAACTTTTTATTGCTGAATCAATCAGCTTAAGCTTTTAAGGATTCAAACATGACAACTTTTTTGTTATATAATTAGAAACAAAATTTAGTTATCTCCAAATCGAATCAAAATTTGATTGATATTTATTTAGTTCTAAACCATTAACGTAGATGAGATTAACTAAACAATTTAATTCTACTCATTTCCAATAACTTATTTGCAGAAACAAATTAATTTAAAAAAAAACACACATTAGGATTGTCGGTAATTAATTATTTCCTCCGTTTATTTAATTAACTGAGTTTAAACAAATGAAAGAGAAGACGCCGCACGAGCTTTTCAGTGGACGGGAGCATGGGAAAAGAACGCACTTTGTCTGGCCCATGCCTATCTTAATGGGCCGTTATATGGGCCTTTTAACATCAGCTCTAGTGATTACCGGTTGAGCCTTCCTTCGTCGTAGTATCGTGCAGTGAGCTGCTAGCCCAGTAGCAACTTGGATCCGTTAATATATACGTCAAGACCGTAATTGAGCCGACCGGATTATGTTCCAGTTTGTTGGGTTCGACTCGGAAGGAAATTGACTCGGCCCGATCCATTTTCGATTCCTTAACTCGTTTTGACTACATCACAGGGTGTTGGATCGAGCTCTGTGCTGTCGCCATGGCGGCTATCTGCCTCAAACTCAAGCCTAAAACCCTAACACATCTCCGTTCGCTCCGCTCCTTCTCGTCCTCTTCGTCGTCGTCTTCGCCGCCTCCCGAAGCCGACGCCGAGTCAAGCACCTCCGAGCCGTCGGCACCCTCTCCTCGCTCCTCCTACTCTTCCTTATTCAGCGATATCAAGGAACGGCTGAAGGCCCCTCCCGCACCTCCCCGCCGGATCCCAGATGATCCACCTCCGCCTCCGCCCCTCTCCTCTTCGAGTTCCCAACCCGCCTCACTCGATGATATCCGCAAGCACCTGGCCGAGTTCCGCCTCCGAAGCGGTGGACCTTCCGCCTCCGGCGCGCGCCCCGCGTCCTCTCCCTCTCTATCCTTCCAGGAGATCTTCAAAAGCAACGTTATTTCGAAGGCCGTTGACGATGGGGCTGACGGGAAGAGCCAAGGTTTGTCATTTGACAGCATTCGCGAGAGCCTCCGCCAGTTTAGGGACTCGTCCGCGTCGGGCGGCCTTCGGAGAGACGGCTCCCCCCCAAGACCGTTCAATTTGAGTCCCTTCCAGGAAGGCACGCGGATCCGTGGAGGCGAGACGGACAAAGGTCCGTCTATCCTAGGAGGAGGAAATTTGCCCGAATCCATATTTGGGAAAGAGTTGAGGGAGAAAGCCGATCAGGGAGAAGCCAAAAAAGGTCCAAGGACAGATTTTTTAAGGTCATATAGCCATGATGAGTTAGGGGAGAAGCTCCGCAAGCTGAGGCCTGAAGTAGCTGACAAGAGCACCAAGGAATGGTTCTCTTTGACAGAGTTGAATGAGAGGCTGGCTAAGCTGAGGGAAGCCGAAGAGAAGGAATCAGAAATGAGGTTGGGTGGATTATCATTCAGGGATCTCCGAGATAGCCTAGCGTCGATCAGTCAGTCAGTAGCCAAGAAGAACTCCAATAGTAAGACTTTCTTTGACTTGTTTGCTCTTCGTTTTTCATCTCTTAGTCATTGCAAGTATATAATTACTTGTATTCGTATTTGTGCAGTTCAGAGATTAACAATCCTTTCAAATCTTACTGGGCAACCTTTAGCACCGTTTATGCAAAACCCCCCTCAGGAACATCTTTTAGAGAAGGTTAATATCATGATTTTATGTTATGATTGGTTTTCTAGCTTGATCTATCAATATTATTCACTTCCTCGTTGTTAATTATTTTTGTTTATTGCAGTATCTCCATCCTGATAACATGTCTTCTGCGGAGAAGATGAAGTTGGAGCTAAAACGGGTCAGAGAAGAATTTAAAATGTCCGAATCAGATTGTGGTTCTGTAAGGGTTCAAGGTAAAAATTTGGAGCTATTCATTTTAGATGCCTCAAAATCAACAGCTGGTTGACCATCTGAATTTCTGAAAGAACATTAGCTATGGCTATGAATAAAATAGGTAGCTATGATGTGTTATCAATTGTCAAGGCATAAATGAATTATTTTGTCCATAAAAAACAACACCAGTTAAACAAAAGTTGACTGGTTTAGATATGTTTAGTTCATATTTTAGATAAAACTAATTGGCAACAGGCCGAATTGAAGTTCTTTTTATGTGATTTTGTTTCATTGTATAAGAATTTTCTACTCTTGAATCTTGATCAATCCTGTTCTGTGAAACAAACATGAGGTTAATTATGATTGGTACTGTAGAATAGAATGAAATCAATTCCATGTATGAATTCTATTGCTCCCATGAAGCTGTTGAGGCAACCAGATAAGGCAGTGTCCACATCCTAGTGCAATGTTGATTCAGTTTCATTTAAAATTGGTAAAGTCAGACTACCCAAGCGAGCTGGTCAATTTGATTAGGCCAATCATGCAGCATGAGATGATAGGTTAAATAATTGGGTGGCCATAAGCCTGATGCTTTACATTGCTCTCAGCAGGAGTTTATTTTGCCTTTATCTTCCTATTATTGTATCCCAACAAATAGGTAAGCCTAAGGGCGTGGATATTTCCATGAACACTGCATACTTTGTAACGCTGAATCTTTAAAAACACTATCTGATCAAGTTGAGTTTACCTTGGATTTGAACTCTGTGAATCAGATCCAAAGTTAACGATTTATAATTGAACCAATGATGAACCAAATTGAGTTGATTTGGTTCAAATAGGAATGTTTTAGACTTGTCTTCCTTTTTCCTATGGCTTCTTCCCAACAATCCTCATCTTGCACAATCCTATTGCACCACTCTCCTCTCCGCCCTTCAATGCCTAGTTACTATTTCACCGGTCAGCATCTTCTAACAATTACAAGCTATTCGTAGCACCACTTCATCTTCCTAGTCAAAGCAAGCCTCTCCAATGGTTCTTCTCTTTGTCCTCATGTTTCTTCTTCCTTTCTTCTTCGCACTCAATCTTCACCCTAGGACACAAGTATGAGAGAGGATGGGTGAGTCCAAGTAACAAAGGTGGTTGGGTTTTATGTTGTGGATACTTCAATACTCACCGCTTCCATATTTTCTCATTTATTGTAATTGTTCAGCAAAAATCTCCATATAATGATTTTCTTGAAATCTATGAATTTGTTTCATGATTGTGAATTATGTGCCACTAGATGTTTAACATGTTGACTATGATTTTTGTGTAGTGGCGCTACTTACTACAAAAATTAAGTACCTGAACACCGTTCTACACAAGAAGGTAACAAAGCTTTTTACAGTGGTCTTCATCTTCTTTGCATTGTTGATCATGGATGTCATTGCTGTTTTTTAATCGTGTTTCTATGGGATCACAGGACAAACACTCGAGGAGAGGGCTTCTGCAGATGTTCCAGACAAGAAAGAAGCTTCTTAAGTATCTCAGAAGAACAGATTGGGATTCATATTGCCTATTGCTGACAAAGTTCAACCTCAGAGACGTGCCAGAGTACAAGAAACCAAAATACAATACAGAGAACAAAAGCAAGAACAAGAAGAAGAAGAAGAAGACCAAGAAGAGGAAACAGAAGGCCTGAAAAGAGAGAGGATCTAACAAGAGGAGGAGAGGTTACAAGGTGGAAACTGCTTTGCAATATGCTTTTTGATGCTTGGAGGACCGCACAGCCAGTCAGTATATGATACCAGTGTTATCATCGTGCATCTAAGAATAGGATTCTTGATAAGATTTTGGTTTTGCAATAATGTTGGAAATGATTTCCTAACCCCGAGTCTTGATTCTATCTTCTTTATATATATATATATATCCAGGAAGAGCTAATTGAGGGTAGAAAACAAGCCCATTTGATGCCCTGCTCTATTTGCATTTGTCAAAACGTAACAGCATGACATTTTTGGATGTGATGATTTCTCTTTGTTTTTTCAATTGTTTCCGGTATTTATTTGCTCCTCGAAGATGTCCTGCTCTCTTGAAAATTTAAACAGATTTGCCAATTGACTCTTAGGAGAATATTGTAGCTCAAAGCAGAGTAAGCTATATGCTTTATCTCCTAAAAAATAATTCTCCTATTCAGTTTATTCTTACGTATGTAAATAAGTTTTGATTGAAGAATATTTGCATATATTATTACCTCTTCCCCTATTTTTCAAATAAATTTAGCTCCGGAAATATAAAACAGTTTTAAAAAAATAATTTGAAAATGAGTATAAAATAGTTTTAGACGCCACCTGGTTATTATCATAATTATTCAATAAATATTTATTTTGACATCCTAGCAAATTATTTATATTAATTTTGATCGGTAACATGCAATATATTTTCAACAATTTTGTAAATTTATGCAATTCGACAAATTAATTAATATCCAAATCAATTTCCGTTTGATATAAAATTCAACCAATTGAAGCACTGGTTCAACGAATCACCCAACAATTCAAAATTCTTCTGATCTTATTTCCGGTTCCACTTAACATTACACTTCTGAGCTTGAGAGAAAGACAATAGCAAAATTCTCGCTTGCAAGTATTGTAATGAAGCTAAACAAAGGGAAGGTGGGGCGGCTATATGGAAAATATGAAAGAGGTTCTCACGCAGAGCATATTGAAAGCGGGCAATGCAACTCCCTAGAAAGCAAGTTGTCAACCAGCTCCAATTGTAGAGAACAAGGTTGATGGGATGTTCCAAGTTAAAGTTTCCAAGTTTAAGTGTCCTATAAGCTCCTGTAATCCATAACAGTCACTTCGTCCTCTGGAGCATCGAGATCTCGGTAGCTGCAGAGAGATGACAGAGTACACATTCATTCTCAAGGAGTATCTGCTCCGCAAACAAGATAACTAAAACCTGAAAGCTAGAAGCGCCACAAGCATTTGCATTTATGTAGGTAAAATGGATGAAAGATCAACAAACCTTCTTAGGCGACGTGGATCCGGTCGAAACTGTGGAGGCATAGGAAGAATTGGAGATAGACCAACCCTTCCTTTCCTACCACGAGGGCCACCATTAGTTTCGAATGATGATGGTGCACCACCATCTCTCATCATGCGCATCGCCACCTCTGGTGGGGCAGGGACGAACGGACCCAGCGGCCTGTAAAAGACGAAGATTAGGCAAAAGCTCAAATGTAGTATATTTTGGATTGAACGAGAGTGAGTACTGTCTAACCCAGCACCAGGTACAGGAACTAAGATAGGTGGTGCAGGAACATCTGGAGGGAAAGCTCCATGCACATTTTGTCCCGCATAGACTTCATATGAAGGTTTGTCAGGATGATCTTCATCTGTGCCATCATTGGTGTCACAAGCTGAGTTGTTGAACTTATCATGTTTGTCAGCATCTCTATCCTGCCTGTTGAAATCTCTCTGGTTGCTACGTTCATCTTTCAAGCGATTATCTAACAGAGGCCCACGTCTTTGCATTTTTGCCTTCTGCAGAGAACAAAACAAGAGTTAATGCAATAAAAACAGTCATGATTTTGATAACTTAAGTGAAAATATTTCTGCCATCGAGGCAAGATGCTTTCTATGGTGACTTTCTTCTTTTGTTATTTTGTTTTGAATCTCAGGTGTAAATTATCCATTGCCATTATCTGTTTTGTGCAGGAACACCTAATCAGAAAGCATCTAGGAATGTGCCCATCCATGCATGCGGGAGAGCGTGCATGTGCGTATTGGTGTCTGTACCTGGGGCACTTAAGATAATACCATTTGCTAAAAAAAAAAAGGGACAAATGTTTAATCAGGTTCAGTTTACGAAGACATACCAGTTGAGATTGTTGCATTATAGGAGTACCTCCGGGTGCATTTGGATCGCTGTGTTAGAGGCAAATACAGTCACTAATGGCTCAAACAAAAAGGCAATAATTTTCAAGGATAATGATAGGCTAAGTGCTTACTTCATGTAATTTTGGAAATAAAGCTCCTCTCTAACTTTTGACGTTAACTCGATAACAAGTTCTGGGTGTTTCAGTCGTAGATGCTTATGAACATATTCAGGAGCATGGAACAGCTTAGTGCAACCTTTGGCTCCACATCCATATTTCCAACCATATTTTTCATCTCTTATCTTTCTCACCAAAGGATCTAAGGCTTCTGTAGCTGCTGCATCTATTTTCTCTTTGGCAGTCAGAGATTCCAAGGGATCCTGGCCTTGCAATCTTGCCTTCCATACTGAATCAAGATTTGTCTCCCAGTCTGAGCCTCCAACTTTGTTTCCATCACCCGTCTTAGGGTCAGCTCTGATATGTCGAAGACCCTTTGGTTCAGACATCTCAGACATACCATAATAATCCAGGCCATGAACACGCCATAAATATGTGAGCAATGAATCCAGTAGTTCAACACCCTCAAGGCCCTTGACGGAGTTGTGACCACGTATAATTATGATTGGACCCATAGATCCTCCATGGGATTTCTCAGCATCCAGCACATCATGCCTGCTGCTGGAGAGGACATTATCCTGGATACCCTTCTCCAGATCAAGTTTATGGACCAAGGCTTGTGCTTGTTCGATATCCATTTGAATTCGCCAAGACTCAGAGGTAACCATGTGAGCCTTGGGAGCATTGGAAAGCTGATCATGTTCTCTTGTGGTTCGCTTGTTGTATCTTCTCCTTTTTCCACTGGGATCTGATTCATCTTCAGAGTTTGGTTCACTGCTATTCCCAGAGTTGCTAGATGCGGGAGCTGTTAAGCCAGGGCCACTGAAGACGCATGGGAATAACACACTTTAAGAAAAAGCACAATAACTGGGGTTGAAAGGATGAGAACTCTTACAGGTTAAGTGTCCCACTCTGCAGATCAAGTAAGAACTCCTTCGCTGTAAATCTAGCTCGTTCTTTCCTCCTGTAACAGTATACAGCTTGTGAGGATAAATCAAAGATGAGATGATCAGAATATAGACAAAAAATCATGACCAGTGTGACAGAGATTGAAACACAAAATTACAAAGGGGAAGGAAATTCTTCTCACAACACAACATAGAGAGAGAGAATTTTATTTAGAATTAAATACATAAAACATATCTTACTTCTCAATCACAGCCACCAAGTTAGTTGGATGATATTTGTCTTTCAGCCTACACGAATATGTGAAGAAAAAAAAATAATGCAAAGACGTGCAGAGGTATCACACAATCTGAATATTAAAATATTTTTTTACACAAAGGCAAGCTGTACCATTGTTCTTCCTTGTGAGCTTCAAAATAAGCTCGTTTTTGAGTGGAAATGTATTCAGATCTGTATTCTTCATACCTACATGATTGGAATTATGATAAAATGTTCATACTAGCTGAACAACCAACCAACATATAAAATCAATCCAACATTGAATCAGTAAAAACATAAGATTAGCGATTAGTGCTATCATTGACAGTGCTTCACAAAAACTCACTTGTTATAAGCAAATTACTTTGCTTTTGATATGTACCTGCGCTCGGCTTCAGTAGGCGAAATTTCATCTTCAAGTTCCTGGATGAACTGTTTGTACGACATCAGACCTCCCCTGGAAGAATAAACAATAGATTATGCAATATTATAAAAAGAATCAAGAAACCAATTCAGTTTTCTTGAGAAAATAAATCAAAGGTATCTAGCACCAAGAGAAGAAAGTGAAACGCAGAGGGGGGAAAATGTGAAGCAAGAAAAGAAACATTCAAGCACATACACTTTACCACAGTGTCAAAAAATGCATATATTCGTATCCTGCAACATTATAAAAAAAAAATGCAATATTAAAAAAAAAAATGATTCAACACCGGACTTACGGTCAGTAGGCTGCCACCTCACATGGACAAACGATCCATATCCTGCAAACTGGACAGGGCGCTTGTCAACACCCCATAGTTGCTGGCAGACTACCAAAGCTACGTGCAATTCTTGCGGCCTGGCTGCCTGTCAGACCACTCCTGTTGCATTGTTGACATCCTACGCGGGCAGCAACCATAAGCCCCACCATTCAAGTTCCATAACATGTGGATGCTGCATGGGAAGTTCCACAGCCAGGTTGATGATTCATGGCAGCATCCAATTGAGGGGACTGCTCAGTTTCGACTGAAGCAATGGCTGACACGCCTCAAGCCCCTACTCCGACAGCTCAACCGTGAAGATTTCCAGCACATTGCAGAGAGAGCAAAATGGATGGCCAGTGCACTGGAAGAAACACAACAGCAAATCCTAGAGGGGGGGGGGGGGGGGGCAGCACCGCTGGACTT
>JBAMHZ010424789.1:0-11297 GCA_037177395.1 Alpinia galanga | reverse complement strand
CACAATAATGCTCAACCACCTCAGCTGTCAAGGTGAGGCTGCGCAACGTATGCGCAGCCACTATAAAAGTAGACGATGAGACGATGAAGTGTTACTCACGCACACACACAGTAGTAATACCAACAGTTCTAAAATGAAGTCGATGAAGTCAATCTTTAGCACATACCAAAAGGACAGTTTGTCTCGAATAAGATCCGAATTAAAGATCAAACTTTAATGGTCGAATAGTAGAATAGATAAGTTATATTGCACAAGAACATCATCGATATGGACATGTAGGAAATTTCCAAGTCTTCTTGATAGTCGAAGTCAACCATTTGAAAACCTTTTAATTTTGTTGAATGCCTTAATCGATTATTATAATCGATATCGATATCGATAGATGAAATTCGGTGTGACTTTTGGTTCTCAATCACTATCCATGGAGTAACTTGTTTATTGTCCCAACTCTCAAGAGTACAATTAAAGTTTTATATTAGAAAAATATAAAAAGGTCATCCACTTATGAGATGAAATTGTGAAGATATATATAAAATTTATTGATTATAACAAGTAGTATTAGAGCTATTATCCAAGCCAAGCCAGTAGAATAGTAATCTCGAATGAAGAAAGTTGAGACTTACATATTAGAATCAAGAAAATCAGATACCAAATAAAAAATTCAATTGGGTTAAAAAGACAGGACAACTGACAATGAACTTAGTGGGTCAAACACCAGGTAAAAAATTTAATTGGATCAGAAAAATCAAACAACTGACAGGAAGACCTGGTAGGTCAGACACAAAATAGAAAGTACAGTTAGATTAGAAATATTGAATAATTGGTAAGAAGATCCGGTGGACTAGACACAGGCAAGAAGTTCAGTTTGATCAGAAATAACAAATAACTGACAGAAAGATCTAGTGGGTCAAACAACAGATAGTAAATTCACTTGGGTCAGAAAGACCAAATAACTAATAGAAAATTTTGATAGATTAAGGATTAGATATCAAGTAAAGAAAATCCTTAAACGACGAATGAGTTAAAAGAGAGTTTAATATAAATGAAGGAAATTATTGAAAGTATAATTAAAATCTCATATTAAAAAAAAATTATAAGATTATAAATGAAAAAATATTTTTATTAGTGTTAGATTTTTTTATAGATAAAGTCTAAAAATAAATCTAATAATATAATATCAAAGTGAAAACATATAAATTTTATCGATCCCCACGACTTCAAGCCTACTTCTGTTCATCAATGACGAGATTAAATTTATCCATTAAAATAAATAACATGCATTGTCGAAGAATGATAACGAAGTCTAGTGACCTCTTTCACTACAAGTTGGATTTTTTTTTTTTTGTGATCAAGAAACTTTGCTCGAAAAGTTTAAATTAAATGAACTTAACGATGGTAAAAAAAGTCAATATTAAGTTTTTTTCTTCTTTGATGCTGCTTGGTTTGGGGTCCTCGGAGATGATAAATAAATGAGTTCACTCGTTAGCAGCAACAACAACAGTAACAGTAAAGATCTTCGGTCTTTCTCTCTTATAAAATTAACACATGTTAAAAAACTGCCGCTGGGATCTCCCGGCTTCAACCCTCCGATACTTAAGTCAGAACTTGTAGGTCGAGCGGGAGAGGACGAAGATCAGAAAAATATGTGTAAAAAAGGAAGAAGATGAGTAATAGTTTATTTTTCCTCCTTTCTTCCTTACCTCTGATCGTCTTTTTGTATGAAACGAGGAGTACCTTTTGTACTGCCACTAATGAAGAAATATCAGGTGGCAAGCAGAGACCTGTCAGGCCGTTATGGAGTGTAGCTCGTAGGTGGAATATGCTACTTCTAGCTATCTGGGGTACCTTGGAGAACACCTCCATGTTGGAGTCTCGCAGGAGGTATACGCATCTACCTAAAATAAGAGAGATCTTTTGAGTGGTCCCCTCTTATGATAGAGGGGAGGTTTACATATTTTGCCGAGCTATTTCAGGCCACCTCTATTCCTTGAATGACCGTTTCTTGTCCGTCGAGCTGATTAGTATTTTGCTCGGCCTCTTTGCCGGGCCGAGACGTTTGACCTGCACTCAGCCTTTCCACTCGGCCGAGCTGTTTAGCATTCATTCGGCCTCTTCACTAGGCCGAGCTGTTTAGCATTCATTCGACCTCTTCACTAGGCCGAGCTGTCTAGCATCCACTCGGCCTCTTCACTTAGCCGAGCCATGGGATATCCGTCTGAACTCTCCTTACGACCCATCTATTTATCATTTTTACTCATTTACCTGCTTAATCTTCTATGGGATACCCCTTTGCCTTATTCTCATAACTCTGTTTCAAGTCTCATCTTACGCTGACCAATCAAATCATAGGGCGTGGCTCTGGTAGTATCATTCTTCTTATAATTCAGATATTTAGAACGATGTCTTGTTCGAAAGGAGAATATAGGCTTCAACGATAGCTTCGACTAGTTTAGAAGATGAGCATTTGAAAGTAACTCTGCCAAGTCAAATTTTTTTTTGTGATCAAGAAACTTTGCTTGAGATGTTTAAATTAAATGAAAAAAATAGTCAATATTCATATAGATTATGTTAAAATCTATTAATTTTTTTTATAATCTAGATATTCAAAATGACTTTAAAATATTAGTTTTATGGCAACTCTCATAAGTGAACATTCGATCTCAAAACACACACTAGATAGATTAAAAAAATTGCACATGGCTTATCAAAACTTTTCGACGTCGAAAGTTGCCTTGCACGAATCAAACAAAAACTGTAGTTTGAAATTGATTTTTAATTCTCTGGGAAATTCATCTTTTAACTTTACCGTTGCACCGTCCTAAAGAGTTAAAACTCTACTAAAGTTGGTGAAAAGGCAATTAGTTTACCCTTAGCGCATCTGTCAATCAGTTTTATAGCTAATACAAAAGAGATAAATTTAAAGGAGCATATTGCATAAGTGAGAGTTAGCATGGTAATTAAGAGGGTAGATATCCCAAAGACTTGCAGTCTCTGGAGATTGACGAGGTAAATAACAGGGAGAATATTGCCTAATTGAGGGTTAACATGGTAGAATGGTAGACACTATGAAAAAGCTTGCAGTTTCCGAGGATTGACACTTACTCATTGGTATAACTCTACTACCGTGCTAGCCACAAGCCCTCCCGTAGGAATTAAAAATTTACTGAAGTATTAGATGGTGAGGTGGATGTGATGATGATAAAATCTACTAAAGTATTTTTTTTTATAATTCAAATATCTAGAATGAAGTCTTGTTCCAAAGGAGAATATTGATCTCAACGACAATACCGACTAGTCCTAAAAGTGAGTGACGCGGCTTAAATTTTTTAGATCCTCTGAGATGATGATGCGCGGACTGGTTTTCTCTAAATTGCAGTAGTAAAAGGGGGTCTTCTCTAGTTATTTTCCCTGCCAAAGTTAATACTATATACGTCAGACAGTTACCGATTTCCCGGCTAATGATCTTTCGATGCCTAAGTTAGAGCTTGTAGGTGGAAGAAGAAAAAGACTAAAAGAAAAATAAAGAAATCAGAAGAATGTAATAATGAGTAAAAATATTCCACTACTATCAGTTCAATTTTTTATATCCTTCGTGTGTTTTCCCTTCTTTCTTATACTTATGAGGAGGAATTTTTTTCTCACCCTCTCTTTTCCACGATCTCCTCTCATTTCCTGACAAGAAGGCATTTGATGAAATGAGATCATCATAGGAATAACAGGTGACACAACACGACGTCATCATTAGGCTGTTAGAGGAAAAACATCTTTCTTGTTATGGTATGAGGCATCCCCTCTTAGCTGTTATCATGGTCTCATTTACCTCTTAACAACTTCATAAGCTCATAACTTTTGAAAAGGAATCTTCTACGGGACTCCTTTTGAAAAGGACTTGAGTTTTTCTACAATACCGAGTCATTTTACTTCAGCTTGGGCATCTACCTGACAACCAAGAAATTTTACTTCAGCTTGGGGATTTGCTTGATGGCCGAACTATTTTACTTCAACTCAGGGATCTACCAGATTATCAAGCCGTTTTAATCCTGCTCAGTCGATTTCTTCCTAAGTTAAGTTGATCTGACTTACCTCAATAATTATGGTCTCAATCAAGCTATTCTCATTTGACTCGACCTTTTTTCTATCTGATTTAAATATTCAAAATTATTTTATTGATTTTATTTGATCATCCTTTTTTCTTTAATTATATACTATAAAATAAAAATATAGTGACATCAGTGAACATTCAATTCCACATATATATTAGATAAATTTAAAAGCGCACGTGGCTCCATTAAAATATAATCTATCCCTGAAAAATTCACCTTCGATTTTACAATTGCACCGTTTTTGAGATTTGTCGTTGTGGTGGAAATACGCTTCGATTGACATTGTGTGGTCTAACTTGGACGCACGAGCACAAATTTAATTTGTTTTTTTTTAAATAAATTAACTATCTACGCATGCAACATTTGAAGCGAGTCAACTATCTCGGAGGGTAAAGAGCAACGGTAAAAATGGTGAAATATTTTATTAGATAATATAATTTAATTTTTTACTGAGACATAGTTTAATAATGAATTTTTAAAAAATATATAGAGATGATCCTCTATATACAAGTTTGCCTAGTAGATAGAATACGACTTTAACATTCAACTGTTGAAGAAACATCCCTAAGAACCGTAAGACAAAATAGATCACCCTATAAATCAATCGGGCAGGTTCGATCACCCTGGTGCTCTCTAAATCCTACAATTAAACTCTATTTTTTACTATATTATTTATACATATCTATATTATTTTAATATATCATCCAGAATTTTAATTCAATAGATGCATTTTCAATTATAACCCTTCTGCTTCAACTTTATGTATTATTCTTATTTTTTTATTTTATCAATTCTTGTATGTCTTTACATCTATTTTAATATCTGTAATTTTTATCTTCACCTCATATACTTAAATCATAATATAATTTCTCATATCTGAACAAAATATTGTTGATGCTCAAAGAACAAGTAAACAAGCATACAAAATTAGTTTCCCAAATGATCTTCCAGAGTAGCAATGAAGGCATCATTCCAAGTGTCAGTTAAACCTGGTAAGCACCAATGCATACAATCTTCATGCCTTTTCCCTCCGGTAGTCGAAGGATGAGCGTCGGCTCTGAGCTCGCTCATGCGAGTAATGTCCAATATGTGAAAGCTTGTTCCATGAAGGACCTCGTAAAGGTGCCTGTTTATCGCTCGAACCTCTGCATTTGTTGCATTCTTTGTTGAAAACAGCTCTTCCACCTGCACAAGTCATGACATATTTTCAGGAAGTGGATGCCAAAGGAGGAGCTGTAAAATGGTCTTATGCCTTTCCTCGATCAGTCTATTGTGGGTGAGAAAACTCACCTCGTGCGGCAACAAAGGTTGAGTTCTTCGACATGAACCACCAAGGTTCCAATCACCTCCTTCGAAATGCCTTGGAGATTGTGTCCGGAAGAATTTCATTGTATCCATAGTTGTTTGTCGCTCCACATAAGATATCTGTTGTTACAAGTAGGCAAATCATGTACAAATTGAATACAAATGGAATGAGACGGATTATTAACATTGCATTCCACAATATTCAAACTACAATCACTACAGGGTAATGTTTCTCATTTTATTTAACTTCCCTAGATGCGTTGGGGAAAAAATGTCAATTCTTCTCAATTAGTACCAAACAACAATAACCGAACTTTTATCCCACTAAGCAGAATCAACTGGTATCATATAAATGGGAAGAAAACATACTCAGATGAAATCCAGTTGTTCCTGTAAAAAATCATAACGTGTAGGTCCTCACCATCAAAATCTAGGTAAGAAAACTTCCATCCTAAAAGATCAAATAAAGGATATGATATAACTGCTCTCTTCTCATTGTGTCTTGCACATGCACCATTAGCACATTATTGTAGTGTAGATATAGGAGGGCATCCATACCTTTATTCTTACAGAATTTCTTAGGCCAAACATGCTACTTCTGATAATTTGGACGCTTCATCTATCCCTCAATACCCATATCAGATTCCAACACTTGAACACTAACACTCCATGTAGGCACTCAAAGCCATGTCAAATGCTTAAATCTGCAGTTACTGATACTCATATCCAAGTCTCAGTAACATGGCATGCTACAATACATTATATCTCATGACCCAACTTTATATGGGCATTTCTAGTGATGTGTTGTAGATTGATTATTCATAGACTCAAAAACCCAGTGTGTTACATGAAAAGGTCCTCATCTACTTAGTTCCTCACATGAAATGTATTTTGTGTATCCCAGTAGACCATGATTATGGGGCTTTGGTGCCTATTGACTTGGCTCACTTTGGCACTAGTCCACTCTGAATCTTAAGCCACTTAATCAAGAGGAGTTTGGACCTACAGAACCAAAGCACTGGTGCATATAACTTAAAGTATTTAGTTGGGCACAAAATTATTCCACATTTAGGTCCATTTTTCAAAGTCAAATCTGCAGCTAAAACGACAAAAAAAGTCAGTTGGATCTGGCAACTAGAAGGGAAAATTTAAGGAAATGATTAAGGAGGGGCAAAAAATGCAAGGATATGAAATTCATTTCAGTTAAACAAATGAAAATAAATTTTGTTATGACATGAATATTTCATTTTAAAACGTATGTGCACAGTAAACATGTAAATCTGTAATAACTTTGTAAAGTTGACTTTAATGTTCAATGGCTAGCCAAATCATCACTGAACTTGGACGCTAGGGAGAGTAATTAGATTTTGCACATATGATACATAACCAAACAATCATTTGCATAAAAAAATAATAATAGTTCTTGGCACACTTTGAGCACTTTTCAAGTGGCATTTTAAGGTATAAAAGGAGTCATTTTAACCAACTATGACTTCAACATAGCGAACAAATCATATACTGCAAATTCAGGAAGCATGTCAAATCATTTATTGTTATACCATATGTCTCAAAGCCAAATTGAAGCCAATATCTGGAGTCACTGGAGGTAAAACTGGCAATCCATTTTCAAAAAAGAGCATTGGTGATTGAACGGGATCAAACTTTGATGGGGCCCACCACCTGAAAGTTAACATATTATAACTTTTATTTCGTAATTATAATTTAAATATGATGAATAGTTGATATATCCATATATTTGAATGATATTTCACATCTGCACTTATTTACAAGAAGAAACAAATTCAAAATAAAAAACAACTTGTATCTGTCAATAGAGGTGTTAAATAGGTCAGTCTGCCCATGGCATGGCCTGGCACAACATTCCATGGGATGAGACTATGGTAAATGCAATCTAGCTAAACTTAGGTGAAATAGATTAAATGTTCAAAAATAAATTAATTGTATTCCAAACCTCTGAATCAGTGTATATTAATATATTTGTTTATTTAAATTTGGTCTACTTTTTTTGCATCAATATGGCTTACATATTTTCCTATCTTTAACGTTAGCACAGTTTCAAATTGTAAGACTAACAATGTAACGCTAGGAATCACCATTACCAGTGACCTGTATTAAATATTAGAATATGATGGAAGCCAGGTGCCTCTGCCCAGGACCGTTCTGGAACATCAACATCCACCCTGTAACCTTGTTTGTATCCACGCGACTCCAAGGGTCCTCCAAGATCACTTGCTGACCACCTGAAGACATGATACAGAAACCAATTTTCTTTAGGAAACTGCATATTATGTGCACATAGACAGATACATGGAGAAAGAAATAATCATATCAATTAGTAAATGTTTATTCCTTAACCCTGTAAAACTTATCCTGTAGAACCCCATTAAGAGGAACACATGAAATTGGTCCAACCATTATCGTTTAGTTAATGGAGTAGGCAAAGTTGAATGTCCTAGATTAGGCTCCAACAGAGTCAATGCAAACTCCAAGTTTTTTCTTAACCAAAAAACCCAGAAATTATTTCATCATAAAGCACATTCAGTTTATATGATCTTCTAAATCAGAATCAAAACCGAACAAATGACTCAGACTTGTTCTGCTGATTTTTTTTTTTTTTTTACTCCAGACGCATCACAGCAAAGACTAGCCATCAAAGGAATAAGTACACCAGAAGGCTTCTGAAATTCAATAAGAGTTGCAAGATGAAAACTGTGTTATTGGGGTACTTATTCAGAATAAGAGTGACCCCAGCTCCTTTTCTCTGATGAGGAATGTAAGAACTCTTCTTAGCACCAACTGAGAAACTGAGAAAGAAAACTTTTTATTTGATGCCTTAACAAAATCTGATTTGGCACTAGTTGATGCAAGACCATTCTTCTGGAAACTCCAAAAAGGCTTTTTATCAACACTAGTTGATCTGCTATCTGATTTGGCACCAAAAATATTTCACTAGTGCTTGTGATCAAAGTAGAAGTATGAACTGGAATCAAGTTCATCATAGAATTCTTCCCAACTTGTCAGGGCAAATTACTTACCCAGTGAAACTTTTAATTAATGCTATGTCAGTCAAGATGCTTTGGTATCAAGGGAAAGCTTTTACAAGAAACAAAAGCCCCCTAAATACTCAAAAGTATGCAATCACTCCTCCATTCCAAGCATCTAGCTAATATGATTTTTTTTTCCTAGCAGAGAACAGTTCCATTGGAAATAAGACTTGTTTATCCTTATTGACTTTTGCTGGAGTAACCAACACTTTTCCAACACGGTAACTAGGCTTTTGCAAGAATTGTGAGCATAAATATCATCAGCATAGAGCATACAGCCAAGAGAAATCTTTTAACTTAAAAAAAGGGCTTTCTTCTTTGTCAATATAATTTTCCAAGATCATTGTCAAACTTTCTGAAGAGAATAAAAAAGGCAGAGAGATAGTGAATCTCCATTGTCCTTCCATAGGTCCCTTAGAATTTCTAAACCATCTGGATTAGAAACCCTTTGTCTTAAATAAATATCAAGCAAGATTCAGGCAGCAGTCAAGCCATTTGATATATATTACAGGAAATTTCATATCATTTAGAACAGATTTAGTAAACCTGTTAAAACTCTATAAAATATATTCTCAAGTTCTAGCTTGATATTTATACTGGGATTGGAACAGTTGGATTTGAGCATGACA
Organism: Alpinia galanga; assembly: GCA_037177395.1. NCBI lineage: Eukaryota > Viridiplantae > Streptophyta > Magnoliopsida > Zingiberales > Zingiberaceae > Alpinia > Alpinia galanga. The sequence goes on along the minus strand of JBAMHZ010424789.1, from coordinate 2,195 downwards.
AAATGTAGGAAGGCAAGGTATGAATTTCCAAACCAGCAGTAAGATAGAAAATCAAAATTAGGATTTTGTGCTGGAATGTTTAGGCACACTAGTTTAACGTCGCAATATAAATTCCCAAAAACCAATTTGCCAGTAAACAACCATTACTCACCTACCATACTGCACCAAGAGATTAGTCCGATGGTACGCAATTGTCAGGTTATAGTTCAGAAAAGTGAAGCCCCGATCAGCCCCCGCTGGACGCCATTTCCTCACCTCGCCGCTGGCCGATCTCAGCATGCAAACAAGCGACGCGAACATGTTTCTGTTCAACGAATCGCCCACAAACCCTGCACTAATGAATCCAACCAGAAACACAACCATTTTGAAAAAGGAAAAAAAAAAGGTTTTGAGAGGATAAAATCGAGATCGGCGTCCGAACAACGCAAACCTATGTTGGAGTCTCTGAAGCGATGGAGGAAGCGTAGAGGATCAAGGCGGGGGAGACGACAGCAGGAGGGCTGCCACCGCCATCGCAGGAGATCTCGGCCATTGATCTTCCCGTTGGCGATGCAGTTCCAGCCCTTGAAGATCTCCTTGCAGGTGTGGTCGTAGCGGAAGGGGACAGTCCTCGGTTCCAGGATCCAAGATCCGTCCGAGTAGTTGCAGGGGCAGCGGTCCCCTTGCCTCGCCGGCGGGTCCTCGAGGCGGCCATCGTAGCGAGGAATGATGGAGGGCCTCACGGAGAAATACACAAGAGCGACAAGTAGAAGGAAGGAAGCAAGGAAGAGGAGAGGCGCGAAGCAAGAGCAGGAAGACGCAGCAGCGAAGGCCGATGCTCTCTTTGCCGTGCCTCTCGCCGCCATTGACGGTGGCGCAAAAGTGTCCGACTCCATTCAGTGTGAAAAATAGAGGAATAATTATTATTTGGAAATTAATTTTTAATTCTTTAAATTTATTTTTATTTTTAAAAAAATAGTTCGGATCGAAAGAGCCGAAAGAATATATTTTAAATTAGTTTTATTTTTCTTATTAAATCAATGTCATAAAATTATTTATTAATCATCACAGTAAATCAAGAGATGTAAACAACAAACAATCCAATATCTTGACTCTATTTGAAAAAAAAAATTATAAATTCATCGTAACTAAAAATCAAATTAGAAATATTTTAAAATTTTCCGTCATTTTCTTGAGATTTTAAATTGAGGAGTAAAATCCAAAACTTATTCTAGTTTATTTTTATTTTCAACCTTTTTATAAATTATTTATAAGTAATTCATCCACCAACTAAAGAATGCTCAAATATATTAAACAATACTAATTTATAGTGCATATTTGATAATTAAAATGCAATATGTCGGTGGCTATGTTTCATGTGATTTTTGATTATGTATCAATTTATTGAATTATATATAATTTAAAGAGAAATCTTAAGCATGATAATTGAAATAAAAAAAACATCGAATATTGTTTATGATCATAGAATACCTTTAAATTTAAAAATATATATAAAATGACAATTAGACTTACTGTATTGTATGAAGCTAAACGTTGGACTATGACTCAATATATATATATAAGTAGAAGATGAGAGTTACATAAATGAAAATGTATGAACATACAATAATGGATAAAATAAGAAATGAGAATATTAAAATAAAAATTGAAATTACATCTAACAAAGGAAAACTTTAAAAAAATATATTTAAGATAGTACGAATATATATTCAAACAATCGATAAATACTCAATTTAGACAATTCAAAACTATTACAAATATACAAATCGAACACCTTCTTATGTTCATTGTGGACAGTGGACGATTGCATACAAATCACAAAAAGACTGCTCATTGTGTCACCAAGTAGTGGAGTCGAATGGGCACATCTTCTTTCGTTGTGTTATCACTCGACAACTTTGGGACATGGTTCGAGAGTGGTTGCATATTCACCCAGAGATCTTTTTTGCAGCTCACCTATTTAGAACACTTGGGAGGGAACTCTGTGGCAAAAGCAAGATTCGAAAAGCACATGACTTGGCTATCTCCTATATAATTTTTCTTATATGACAAACTCGGAATCGTTGTCTTTTTAAGGGGTGTGAGCCAAGTATCGAGAGAATATTCCTCAAGATACAGACTCAAGTCTATCGCTTTGTCGACATCTAGCCCTTATACAAAACATCCTTTCATATATCTATTTACCATTCTAAAAA
>JBAMHZ010424780.1:0-11299 GCA_037177395.1 Alpinia galanga | reverse complement strand
TAGGACTATTACTAACACAAAGTCACAGTAAAAATTACTGTGCATTCTTTGTTACTGTGCATCACACATGAATACACAACAAAGAGGCACATATGATATTAGTTTCATATATATATATATATATATACGAAAATGTTATCCTACACACCTCATCCGTGAGCACCTGTAAATACTTCTGTTATTTACTGTCTGATCGTCTTGAGTTTAAGAATTGAGTTATAGTATGCAAGTGATTGAATGTTGAATAATGAAAATACCCATGAATGAATTGTGCAAAATAATTTTTTTTCTCTCTATATATATACATAAAGAAAGAAAAATTTAGATATCAAAATCCAACTGAACGACAGCAGCGACGAATGATAGTCACACAAGGAAAAATAATATACATTCCTCATTATTGTGTGTCAGACAGGGAGTACTCAGTGAAGTCGCATAGCATATCAAATTTGTATATATATATATATATATATAGCATAAATTATACTATGGATTTATATTCATAGAGGATAACCCAATCTCCAAAATTAATGGAGCAAAATTTAAATACCTGAATTATCAAAAATAAGAAGAACAAAAAATCAGCAAATCAATTAGCAAAGCTTTAGAAATCAGAAGAAACGTTGGGTGTGGAACGCATGGCGATAAGTTTGAGAGCACAAAGTACCAGCTAACAAAAAAAAAGAAGCATACTTTATCAAAAGCAGTTTGCTACCTTACCATATTCACATACATGCCGAAGCAGTTCATGCGTCATTAAGTGCAAATCCCCAAAATACTGTAAAATTAAGACTTTAACAGATGAAAAGAAAATAAAACTGATGCCGCAGCAGGGGCGGCACAGCGGCGATGACAATGTTAGATGTGCATAAAATCCAAATTCCCCTCTCTGTAGTCATCATAATTAGAATCGTAATAGCTGTCTTCATCGCTGTAATCCTCATCCTCATCATAGACTTCTGATTCCTCTTCTTCAGTTTCATACTCGAATAAAGAGCAATTGCATGTCTGTTTCTTATCCACCCATTCGGCACCGCAAGTGTAGCAAAATTCATACCCGCACCTGCATGATGAAGCTGAAGGGTAAATTGACCTCCACAAACAACCGCAACATTAGTATGTAAGAATACACCAAGTTTCATGATGTTTGAAATGAGAAATTCTAACTCTTATTCTCTCGGACAAGGGCATTGACAAAACATTGTCCTGTCCAAGAAAAAACAGCACATGTAAAACATGGGATATGATTTATTGCTGTCTTTTGTCCAAAAGACTTCCTTATCTCTTACTGAACTTAAATCAAAGATAAACATAGTACATAAAGTAATTTTGAGTCATTCTATGTATTGCAACGCCAGTGACCCAGCGAATTAATAGGGAAGAATATAGTTCACAGTTTGTGAGATTTCCACTGTAGAAATAGTTGTCAAGTACCAAAAAGCATATAATTCGCTTGCGAACCAAAAGACAGCAAAGAAGGTGACATGATAATTTGCCAATATGAAGACAACAGAAAGTTTGACAATGAGCATGTCATGTGATTTTATGCACTCTTCCTGGATAAATCACTGGTGAATGGGCTATTTAAAGATACTACAAGATGTCTTAGAATAAGCATTATCCTATTAGATAATAAAAACAAAAAGATATATGTATGGTCAACAACCTAGATATAGGCCACCTTGAACAACTTTTAAGTGGGAAACCAGAATTATATTAATATTATTACAACATCAATAATCAACTCTTATTCCACTAGTTAGAGTCGGCTATATAGATTCTCTTACTCTATTGGACTCTATCTCCTATTAAGATAAAAGATATTTTTTAGAGATTCATACAAAAAAAAAAAGGATAAGACAACTTGTTTGTAGAGAAGGTGAATAACCTACTCCATGACTAATATAACGCAGAGGAATCACAAAATGAAAAGGAAAAATAATACCTCTTAGAATCAAAGGAAGCCACTAGTGAGTAAAGATTTAGCAGTGTTAGTAACTGGATCGAGCTTAACATAGCACATAGTTGCAGAACCATCAACAGCTAAGCGTTTGCTCAAGCAAGGGGGAGTTCTAGGCTTATTGGTCTCCACAAGTGGAGACATTGATAAAGAAATTGATATGAGGGAGAATAAGGAGCATAATGAGGAACTTAATGAGGATTTTTTATATTTTTCAGCTCCCGTGGTCTAACCCTGCCCTGGGATCTTACATTGGTGAAAATTTCATGTGCCGGACTGCCCTTTAGAGAGGACATATTATTATCATTGTGGAATGCTAAACTATGTTTTTAATATAATAGCATGTATCACAAATCAGTGTTAGCTTAAGAACTCTATTTGCAAGTTATAGACAAATTAGCCATTAACAACATTGTTAAGTATTTTCTTGCATTGTAGAACAACTAATTGTATGTGTTTACTTATAACTATTTCACTTATAATTTATTTGATTAGTATACTTTGGTAGCTCCATTTCTACATTTCTATGTTGTGTTTTCTTCCAAAGTAAATTATGAATGGTAAGTGTTTACTTATAACTTGTTTGATTGATCTGTAGACTTTATCCGATATACTGTCAGTACTAATTTTTTCATTAAGATAAACAGATTTTTAATATTTTTTAATGTGCAGCGCATAAGCATACTGCATATGTGCTCTAGCAATGGGTCCACCATCTGCCATGTGAAAATGCCAATTAAAACTTTTGATTGGTGGACAAGTGTGTATAAGTTAACTAGTTGCCAAAGCAAATTACTCTCACTAACTAATTCTTGAAACACAATACCCTTGTTTCATTGAATAAGACAACTCATATCTTGTTTCAACAAGTGAACAAAATAAAGTGGGATGACATCAAAGAGGTGGTCAAAGTGCAAGGCAAGGTTGGCATGGCTGCACATGTGAAGAATGCTACTTGTACTGCATGTGCTATGTTAACAGAAACAAGATTTCAGAAAGGCCAAGCACAGACCAAGACATCAAACCTTATAGAACTACATCAAAAAGTAAAAACAGAAAACAAGGAAATCATACTACAGAGATTTTGCACAAAAGGTTACCTGCAAGTCATATGGAAACAGCCTTCTGAGAGTTCAATCATGTGGCTGCACCTAACGCATTGGCGCCATAACTTTTGTTTTGCAAGGTCCTGTAACCTTGCCTCTTCGGGAAGGATTGTGGGAGATAACATCTTAAACTGATAACATGTTAGTCTCTCGTGCCAAGGAACCTTACAATTGATGCAAAATGAGCGATTGCATTTGATACATTTTCTTAAACAATCAACGACAGATTTATCAGAAGATTTGCTTAACTCCTCCAGCCTTGGCAACATAACTTCACTTGCTGACATGAGAGCTGAGCACCTGGGGTACGGACAGTAAACTTTCTGCTCATCAGGAATTGATGCCTCCTTTATGCGTTGGCTCAAAAGTTCAAGTAATTTAGGTGGTAAATATTTCCTACCAGATTCTAAATCAAGGATAACTTTGCAGCCATCATGTGGACAGCCTGGGAGTATTCCATGATGCAATTTAGCTTCAACGTGCTGTTCCATACAAGAAAAGCAAAACCGATGTAAACAGTTATCAACAGTCAACATTTCTGAAGAATCTGTGGCTTCCAAACATATGATGCAAGTCTCCTTTGAAACTTTTGGGTCAACTGCATCAACGACATCCTTTGACAACTGGGAGTTTATAGCATCCCTTGCAAATGCAAACACAAATTTGACATACCCTCTTGGCAAAAAATTTACTGTAAATTTTTTGAAATTTATCTGCAGCTGCTGGACCTGACTAATCACTTTGGCAACTTTTCTCCTTCTAGGAACCCATATACCTTTGACCTGTAAATCATTTGAGGTTATTCCGTAAAAAGAAAATGATTGTATGTATGATGCTACATCAACAGGAGTTTAAGGTGGATAAGAAGTAGAACACGAAGATATGGAATTTTAATGTAAAAGAAAAACAATTGAACATAACCCACGCCAATACACAAATTGATATGCTATTATTATTATAATTATGCTCAATTATAATGCTCAGTATGTGAATAGCAAGGAGAAAAAAAAACTTCAAAAGACAAGAAATCTAATGCGAGTATTTGGAACACGCATGAATCTAGTATTGAATATATTTTCTAAAATTGGTGATACAAGATTAAAATTGTAGGGCATTCTTTATGAGGCTTGTGTCAAGTTTTAGTTGAGGAGAGTGGATCGCCAAGTTCGAGCAATAAAGTTCTTGACTTACACTTTATAATGAAGTTATCTAGTAGTTGTAGCTAAACTTTTTCTATCACCCACTCCTCACAGTTGTTGCCAAGGATATGTACTACTCCATTACATTGTAGGCTTATTCTCTTCATGAGGTCAACCATTGTATTTTCAATGTCAGTAACCAACCTACCACCACACTAACATTCTCCATTACGTTGATGCCCTCAGTGTAAAGTCCCCATGATTTTTCTCATTATCACCCTTCCTTATTGAGTGCTAATAGTTGAAAGATATATGAAGATGTTAGGACCTTCAGACTCTTCATGTTGAGCAGCAACATCAATGACAACCAGAATCAATACACCTTCATGTTAACTTCATGGTTATAATAAAGTAGATGGCACACTAGTAATTCAACTTTGACAGATCAAGGATGCATGACAACTTTTTTAACCTTGTCAGGTGTTTTGCATCATATTTACTAATAGATCATGCATGAAGCATTAAGCCAAGCTGGAACTGAATTCCATGGTGCAATTTGCATGGGAAGCAACAGTGAGGCCTATTGTTGTTAAATCTAATAAGATGAAGCACTGGCCAAGGGGAGACATGCCTTCCAAATGGAGAGTGACACTTATACTATTTCTTTGTGTCCACTCTACAAGAGCCAGGACAAGGTGGGCCATCTAATTGGGTGATTTATGGAGGATGTTGGAAGTTTATGCCATCTAATTGGTACAGCTTGAACTCTTGAAGTAATTAATACAAGGAGGCCCAGATGGTGACAACCACAAAGATTGACCCATCAATCATCAAGCACTTCAAAATCAACCAACCTATCTCAAACTTTGTTTAGTTTAGATGAAAATTTTTGCTGCCATCAGTTTTAGAGAAGCTATGGAATCAAATATGTTTCAAAAATCCATATATGTATTGTTTAAATTTGGTGGTTCAGCACACAAGTAGACTCATATAACCTTTCCTGTAATAATTATCCTGCCGTTAGTTAGCATAATTAGAAAAATATGAGTATCAGCATGAAAATCAACACTAAAATTTGAAAAACAAGAATAGCATCAGTACTATCCTAGCCACCATTCTGGGTCTATTCGTAACTAGAAAACAATGCATGACCTCACAACATCGTGGTATGTTTTCAGCAACTTCCATTGTCCTATCATATCTTGACTATGTTATGCTGGCAACAGTACCAAAAAATTATATCAATTATTTTTCAGCTCATACTTGGCTCCACTTTAAGGTATTAAAATGTGGTTCAAGGGAATAACGGGTCGGCCCACTACCTAATACTTAGGCAAATAGGTGATCAATTGTATAATAATATTAAAATAAGAAAGAGATATAAATTAAATTAAGAATGACAATATTAAAGTGTATATATAAATATATAACAATTGCACCCTTAATCAATCAAAAAAAAATTTACAATCATAAATAAGTGTTAACATTAAAGATCTAATAAAAATAGAAACAAAAATTAAAATAAAATATAAAATTAATAATTTATAGTTATAAATATAAATTACAAGAAACCACATAGCTAGCTTATAATTAATGTCATACTACAGTATAAAAATAAAGAAAAGATACCTTTTCTGCTTATCTTTCACCCAAGCAAAAAGAATTAGTCATCCTACAAACATTGATTTAAGAGATTTGACGATTACTAGTGATATGCTTGCATAGAGTTCAATGGAGAATAAGATCCATGAAGCCAACTCAACTAGATGAGATTAGCATATCATGTTGATGTTGGCAATAAGATAATCCGTAACTTGAGTCCTGGTGGTATCATACGAATAAAAAAGTAAGACAACACCACAACACAACCTTGAAAAGAGGAAGATGACGAAAGCTTAAAAATGTCAAAACTTATAATCAACCCTAGGTCTCTGGCTTACCTCACTATTAGAACCTAGTTCCAATGAGATAAACCACAAGCATCACGTGAATAAATAAAGTAAGACGAAAACACCATGACACAACATTGAAAAGAGCAAGATGAAGAACAGGTAGAAATGACAAAACTTGTGATCACCCTCACTATTAGAGCCTAGTCTCAATGAGACAAACCACATGGTATTGACTCCGCCATTATGGCCTTACCATTAACTATCTCTAAGTTTCCACATCATAAGTTTCTTCTTCTACACAAAGGCAATTGTTCTAGCTGCTTCACAATTATGCCAAAGAAGTGTTTGTAAAAATCACAATAGGGAAACTCAAAGTGAAAGGAATTGCACTTTTTTCGCTTTTTTACTTATAAATTTTTATAAGACAAATTTAATTTTTCATCATGTTGAGAAATATATATTTATATCCTAAACCTAGTTCCTTTCATTTGAGATCCCACTTTGTCTTTCTTTAGTTGTAACCTTATGAGTTGATATTAAGTCATTAATTGGTATAGGTTATTATTTCATTTATTACTTAGTAGACTCTTATAGCTAGATCGAGTAGTATGCTTTGAATCAAGAATTTAATAAACTAGATGAATTTATCAACACAAATATTGAAGTATCAGTCTATAAATCAACTCATAGAGTTACTATTAAAAGTCAAATTAATATTCTTTAGGCAGTATAAAAATAAAACAAACCTCAGATAATATTGTGAAAAAATACATAGTATAAAGTTGATTTTCTTTTTTAACTGAACCCCTTATAGCCATTTGTACTCTTACCACATTTAATCATAATTTTACTGTACACCTCAATAGAGAAACCACATTTCCACTGCAGGTTTGCCAAACACATTATCCATTGTCCCTCAGCTACTTTCTCACATTCAATTTTAATCTGATATGTTATCACAGTTGCAAAAACAATTCCAAACTAAGCCTTAATAGCTAGCCGTAGTAGATGATATACACAAAGAGCGCCCCAGTTGTTCAAAGATAGAATCACTAGTAAATATCAAACCCAAAGTTATGAGTTCAGGTAATTGGCACTGCCGAATCCGATCCTGTCTTAGTAATATAATACCCAAATGTTCTGCGATCAGCACTGATAGGAGACCCAAAATGACAAACAAGAAACATGTAGTATAGAATCCTTTAGTTACGATGGGAAAGTGAAATCTAAGAGATGGAACTTGAGAAGCAAAACCAAAAGTTTCTGGAAATAATGTACTCACGTGATTGTAAAGAACCTTGTAGTCGCAGAACACGCATATGTTCTTGATGCCTAACGAGATGACCGCATTCAGCCCCTCGATCAGCGCTGCCGTTTCTACTACCTCGCGGCAGGTGCCAATGTCCGCGACCGGCACCGGCTTCTGGATTTTGAGCAACAGATTGCCGCTGGGATCGCAGACGGCCGCTGCAATGGCGACGAGATGGACCAAACGGCCATTCGAGAGGCGCTTGCTGACCATGCCCTTGAAGTAGAGGCGAAACTTGGGCTCCTCGACGGCCTGGACGTCCTCGATAGGCCGGCTGAAATGGTCTCCGTACTCTTCCCACTCGTCCTCTGGCATCTCGTCGATATCGCGAGCGAGTCGCTCGTCATGGGCGAGGCGGCTGATGTTATTGGTCATGCGGCGTACCTCGGCTCGGGACCGTTCGAGGTCCCTCACCTCGTCGTGCAAGCGCTCAAGCTCGAGGGTTTGGAAGAAGATGGCGTCGGAGATGCCTCCTCGGTCGGAATTGGCGACGACAGGCGGAAAAGAGGAGGAGGAAGAGGAGGCTGCGACAGTGGCGACCGTAGAAGAAGAAGGGTTGTTGGATGGGGGATCAGCCAGGGAGGCGGCCAACGCTTCCTCCATCTGAAGGTGGAAGGCGAGATCAAGATCGGACTCGGCGACGGTGGCGGCCATCAGTTCGCACCGCTGCTGGGAAAGGACGAGATCGAGGTCGTCCGCCTCGCTCATCTTGATTCTTGACGGTTCACTCTGCGCTCTGCCCTCGACGGCTTATCATTTTATACTTATTTAATATTTTTTTTTAATTATTCCTTTAAATAAATTATATTATAATATAATATTATAATACAAGTCACTATATTAAAATGATATATAAGTGTAATATAAAAACATTTTTTTTTCAATTATTCTTTACAAAATTATAAATTATAAGTCAGTATATAACTATATATAGATCTGACCTGGACCAGATCCAAGTCGGATCTGAACCAGACACGATAATCATTTTGAATTGCCGATTCACACTTTTTTTTAAATTGTTCCACCGGTTCGTTGGGTGTAAAAAATTTGTTATAATATTTTTTGAACGACGAAGTTTATTTGATAATGTTTTTTTTTATCAATGATTATCATTTAGTGATCATTTTTCTTTAAATTTTATATGAAACTCATTTTATTATTTTTTTATCATCTTTTTTATTTGTCTTTCTAAATTTTAAAATGTCAATAGTTTTTTAGTTGAAATTTTCAATTCCATTCAAATGGAGGAAAGTTTATCTCAATTTCGAAAGGACAATAAAATAACTATTTTAAATGTGAATTCTTGTAAGTTTAATTTATTGACGATGAATTATAATAACTTTTGATAATATTGAAACTTCTAAGATTTGAAAAGCTCTATTTTAAAAATTATCTATTTTTATTATGCATTTTGAAAAAATTACTCTTCCATCTAGAGAAATACAAATAAAATATAAGTATTATAAAATCTCCTATAAATTTCAAACGGGCAGTGATTTAGGTAATTATAGTAATATGTCAAAATGAAGTATCCGATATAATTTAAAGTCAAACATTCTAAAACGTAACTCTCTAAAGTCATTTTTTAGCCCCTTTTTGGTAGGTCATCATAGAAGGGTGGATTCCAGTGGCTGTAATAGTAAACCCAGAGATTCTATCAAACTTAACACGCATCAGATGACCATTGGCATTGTTGGCAATGACCCTTCGATACTTAAGTCAGATCTCCAACCGTGAAATAGTAGTAGTAAGCAAGAGATGAAGGAAATATAATTGTGAGAGCGAGAAAGTTGGAGAACTGAAGAGCCCCTGTCGTGGGCATACTTTTTCTTTATATATAGGTTTGACGAATGAGAATAATCCTCAATACTCTTTTGACAATGACCTGTGTCGGTTTGTTAGGGGACAAAAACTTCTAGGAATCTCTATGTGACATGCCATGTGTACTAGAATGGGTATGAATACAAGCTGTTAAGGGACTAGCACAACGACTGTCAGAAAAATCCCTATTGCAGTCCCTAGGTGTCAGACTTCCACGTCACCTAGATGGGATGCTCTGGAGCGGATAGTTACCCAATGGATGACTCGGGGTACAACCGAGTGATTGGTTCATAATGTAGATGAATTGGGATATAGTCAAGTGGAGACTTGTAGTGCAGTCGAGTGGCCAAATTAGAAGTGCGGCCGAGTGGCAGAGCTGGAAGTGTGGCCGAGTGACCGAGTGGCCGGCTCAAAAGGTAGTTAAATGATTGACTCGAAATGCAACCGAATGATTGACTCGGAAGCAGCCAAATGGCCAACTTGGCTTGCGGTCAAATGACCGGCTCGGATACTTTCTTACTTCATACTTTATATTTCAGACGCCCCTCTTTTGCTCTGGCTAAAGTGTTTATCTGTTGACTCATTTTTCTCTTTGCCTTACTGAGTTGCACTGCGACTGAATTGCTTCTCTTTCCCGAATACTCAAGTCTTTTCACCCCCGACCCTTACTTCGTTATCTATGGGCTTTAAACGGCTATGTTCCTAACTTCTTCACCTATCCACTTCTCTGTGGGTACCATGTGGCCATATTACACCCACATCATTAGCCACCCCCCTTAATAGTCAGACGATCAAATATGTCTGATGTCAACAGATAGGTGTCTTCTTGTGGCTTGATGACTGTGTCAAACGAACTTGACACCCGTCCTCCTGAATTCTCATAGTTAATGTTGTAGTCGTTCTAGGGCTTCAAGCCTGCATGCTCCATTCCCCTTCGACCATCTATAGCTTTTGTGAATCTTTTCGGCTTGATTTTTCGATGTTTCGCTGCCTTAGGTCTTTTCATTTCCGATTGCCCCGAAGAGAGAGGCAACAACTTCCATTCTTACTCTTATGAACGGTTTCGAGGCTTAAGGGTTATTCATTCCACTACTCTTCTTGTTCTCTAGCAATTCCTTCCCCTTCCCAGGTAAGTAGCTCCTTATGCTCATGGCTTCTGTTTCTCATTCCTCCTCCGGGTCCCTTTGGTTTAAGAACCTAGAGTCCTACTTTGACCCCTCTCATCCTTTCACAGCTGACAACGACAAATATGTCGCTGAGACTGTTTCCTTATCTTTTCCAAGCCCTACGGATCGTCCTCACCGTCCTCCCCCAGGTTTCCATTGCTTATTCCTGGGTCAATTCAAGGGGGGCCTCCAACTGCCCATTCCCTATGTTTATCGTAACATACTTTTATTTTACTACTGACCTGTAAACTAGCTAGTTCCCAACGCCTTCCGCATTCTGGCAGGGATGATAATTGTTTTTGAACACTTACAAATCCCTCTCAACTCGGTAATATTCCATTACCTCTTCCAAATGAAGATGATGGAACCTGGAGTTTTCTATTTTGGGCTCTCACTGATTGTCAATTTTTGAAAAACATGTCTTCCTCCAACAAGGGCTGGAAGAACCTGTATTTTTATGTCTGTTTGTTGACTCCTCTGGCGGACTCCGATGTGTAGCATATAGAGCTTCTCGAGATCCCACCTCTGAAGGAGAGTCGCCTTCGCTGTGGTTTTTCCTCCATCCACTATCTCCCATCACAATGTGGAGATCCTATTGGATGATCGTCTTCTCTCCTATTTCCACTTATCTCTCTTCTCCGTAGATGACTCTGTCTTAATGGATAGTTTACTCCTCCTCATCCACTATATTTAATGCAAACTATGCTAACATTTTTTGTTTGTTCCCAAATGATATTATGTAGGTGTCCATGTTGAGTCTTCTTTTGGAGAAGAAAAAGAAAAAGAAAGTAGAGAAAACGGGGGAGGTCGAGCTTGTTGGTGCAGGGAGCACCACTCATGTGCTTTGATGTATGATTCAAGGTTTAAAGCTAGGTTTACTTGTGTTCTGATATACATGACAAGTGT
>JBAMHZ010424750.1:0-11306 GCA_037177395.1 Alpinia galanga | reverse complement strand
AACATCTCTCTTTCTCTTTATATATATATAGAAATATTACCCTACACAATACATTATATATATATATATATATATAGTGTTGATACCCTGCCTAACTCCTTCGTGCACGACTGTGCGTGCCGCCTTCGTCTGTCGCCGTCCATCGTTGATTTCGCCATCGTCGATTGCAAATGAACATTATAGCCAATACCTGAGCCCTAGCTGACGCTAACGTCATCCGGTTATGGTTGGAATTCGATTAATCACAGTCAAAATCTGATCAAATTATGACCTCCAATGCCGCGGCTGGAATATGATTGCGCGAGGGGCGATGCCGGGGGCTATCGGGCAAAGTTACTGTGCATTCCTCATTGTCGGGCATCGTCGCACATGGGAGCATCACGTAGGATATCAATCCTATGTGTGTGTGTGTGTTACCTTACAAAACTCATCCGAAAGCACCCATGAATACCTTCGTTATCTACCATCTGATTCCCTTGGTTTCAAAGATTGGGCTATAGTGCGTAAGCGATAGGATGGTAGATAACGGAGGTATTTGCGGGGGCTCACAAATGAATTATGTAGGGTAACATTTCTTTCTCTCTCTCTCTCTATATATATATGAAAATGTTACTTTATATAATTCATCTGTGAGTACCCGTGAACACCTTTATCATTCATCATTTGATCCTCTAGGATTCAAAAATTAGACTATAATGCTCATCTGATTAGACGGTACATAATAGATATGCTCATAAATATTTACGGATAAATTATATATATACATCTCTCACTGTAAACAGTCATGTAAAGTCTCACTGTAAATGGTCATATAAAGTTAGTCTTCCTTAGATCCCAAAAGAAGATGAAAAGACTATCAATGATAACAAGGTTCTGTACTTATTACACATTAAAATGTTGTGCCTAACATGTTAGTAAACTATAATCACATTGCTTAGTGGAAATGACGAGGAAGAGAAAAGTGATTACAGAATCACATACAAAGCTTCTTACACTTTGTTTTTTTTTTTTTTTTTGATAATTTAGATGTTCAAATTTTACCTCGCTAATTTAACATGATGACCCCTTGATTCATTCATTAGATAAATTTAAAAGTGCTCATGGTTTAGTGGCGAAGCTTACTCTGTGATTACATCATCTCTATAAAATCATTCAACGTTAAAATCATATTTTTTTTCCTAGCCAATATTCTAAAACCTTTTATACCTTCTATCTCAATAAATTAATCTAAAACACCTAGAGTCATTTCATTTCTAGTTATCTACGGTCTCCGATCTATGGTATAGCTAGCGACAAAGTATTCATACAGTCTTTCAAACATTTTAAGTTTGTTTTCCAACTATAATATATTTATAAAAAATTTTATTTAAATAGAATGATAAATTTTAAAACATTGGACTATTGATTCTTTGTTACAAGCGCTTTCTGATTTATTCTATCGATCAATAAAAACTTATAGGGACGAATCAATCACCCCAAACCTAAATATCAAATACCAAAAAAAAATCATAATTATCCAAGTTTAAATCCTCTTACTCTCTCTCTCTCTCTAAGTAATAGGTGAGATTCATGGGACCCACGGCTGAGGTAATAATAAAAAAAAAACTCATAGATAATAACTGTCACTTTATTTTATTTGAAATACTCTTGTCTTATGGGACCAATGCATGTTTTTAAGATGATCATATTTCTATTGGATAAAAATTAAAACAATAACTCTTATTTTTATTATCATCATAAAAGCCTTTATTTTTTTTAAAAAATATATATTAAAATGATACTCTATCTTATTTTTCATCCCAAAAATATATTTTATTTTAATAATACTATAATAACTATGATCATGATTATTATGCCATAGAATAAAGTTACTTAATAAAACTATTATGAATAGTATAATACCGTGTTAAAAGACTATTTACCGAAATTTAAGCTTATTAACTAGTAAATCGCTTATCTGGAATCTTACCCCACACAAGCTTATTATTACACCAATTGGACTAATCAAAATCCCTGTGTCGCGTCTATTTGAGGTGCTGAGAGACAACAAACAGAAATTCAACAAATCACCTAAAAGCAATGATGAGCTGCTGGGATCTAACACTCAACAGCCGCATTAAAATACGAACGGGGCAGGCGGCTCTTGGATGATATTATAAACAAACAAGAACATGGCTGATTAAAAAAAATGTGGATTTGGGGCAGCGGGTGAAATGTAATCAACGCATGTCATAGCCCATGCAATCAAAAGAGGGGACCAGCACAAAGGAAGATTACAGTGGTGGGGAGAAAGTTCCACAAGATTGTAAGAAATGGCGTTAATGCTGTCATTATTCTTAATCAGGCAGTGGCACACCATCCACTGCACAGGATAGTGGTAAAGTAGCTTCAGGATTTGTGTGGATTGGGCTGTGAGATGTCAGCATCGTCTCCATGCTTAGAAATGAATGAAAGAGAGAGGTTAGGATTAAGATTAGAGAGATGGACAATCGATGCTTGAGAGTTTTAAAGAGCAGGTTTTAGGTCTACCAACTGGTGGTTAGGAGATAGAACACCTTAACAATCCTCAGCACCAACTCCTAAGAAGCAATAGCAAGGAACCTCCTCGGCTGCTCTGAAGACTTGCAGATAAACAGATAGAGCAGGGTAGAGGGAAAGGTTTGTCATTTACCATCGGGCTGAGGGAGAGAGAAGTATACTCACGTGCAAGATAGAATTTTTAGGCATGGTTGTGGGATTGTGAGGAGAGAGAGAGAGAGAGAGAGTGAGAAAAAAAAGAAAGGAGATTTGAAGACTTGGGGGAATTTAATATTTGGCAATTGGGGGATGCTGATGAGGGTGGGCGGAGTGTATTAGAGCGGTATAATATTGTTTGTAAAGGGAGGGCAGGGACGGGGGAGCTTTGTGTCCTTCCGATTGAGGCCTTGGGATCGGTTTGTCTCCGGATTGGGAGGATCATCCTCGGCCGACGGCTGTGAATTCGTGCTTTCCACGAGGCGCGCGGACCGCAGCAGCAACCGCCGACCATCCCGTAGTTCTTTTCCCCTCGTGCCATGCCCTCTTCTCAGGTACTAGACTTTGCTTTCCCTCGTGCTGCTGCTGCTTTCTCTATCATTTCTATTCATATCTTTCTTCTTCAACAAGGACGTATTCAATTTTGTATTAACGCTTTTCATGGTTCTTGGATCAACATCAAGGCCATCTCAGTTCTTCTTTTGTTTCCCTTTCTGTATCCGTCTCTATCTAATTTTCCTTTCTGGCTAATTTTAAAAGAAGCTTGGAAGGTTGTTTCACCAGGGTCGTTTACACGTTTCCTTCCTTTTCTTTAGCTTCCAAAAGCAAGTTCCTCACTTAGAAACCGTCTTTCCTTCTTTGCAAGATTGAGTTTTTTTTCCTCCCTCATCCAAATTTGATTTTCCGGGCAAAAGGTCCTTTTACCTCACTCTTTACATGTTTTGTTAACTTTAAGTTTTGGTGAAAACCTGTCCGGTCATAAGCCGGATAAAAATGGGTGAGTAATATGTTATGCTTTACAAACTCGATTGATGATGGTGATCAAGTCTTAATGGAGCTTTTGGTGCCATGGAGGTTTGATTGTGGGCTTTGGCTTTTATAGGTGCAACTTTATCCTTTCCCCCTTAGTGATAGTTGTACTCGAGTCCTGTTCTCACAGAAACTAAGCAGTTGATATAGGACAGATATTTGGATCATTTCCAATGCTTTGTACTACTTATTGTGCCGTTCAGAAAAAAATCTATTTGTCCTTTTTCAGAAAAAAAAAGTTACTTGTTAGTTTGTATTATACGATATGATTCTGTCATTGCCTAAGTTTTGGACATTATGCGAAGTATCTTAATTGGCCTTCATAATCTGGGACTGGTGCTAAGACAAATTTGGTTTCCGTCTAACCACTCGATTGATTTTTCCTACAGACTAGCATGTGGATCCCTTATCCTGATTCATCAGTTTTTTTTTTCCTTGTTGTTAATCTTCTACTATTTGTTGTTTCAGTATAACTGTTTATCGATTCTTATGAATAAAGCAGTTACTATTTTCTAGTCAAAGTACTGTAATGACCCGACTGTGTTGTTTGTAGTCAAGGGAGGAAGAAATGCCTACTTTCTATTCAATATCTGATGATCAGAGTGGAACTGCTTCAAATCATATACCCAGTGTACCAGGGAATGCTCCATATTCTGAATCATTGGTTCCTAGCACCATGACATATCTTAGCTTCTCACATTCCTCATTTACAGATGCATTAACTGGCAATCCTCAAACTCAGCAGAACCATCATGAGCTTCCTGTTGCCACTACCATCTTTTCACAAGGCATTACTGGGGCAAATACTGATATGCTCACCTCTCGACTTGGCAACCATACTTATAATACTTGGAAGGATGGGAGAAATGAGATGTTATTTATGCAGACAGTTGATGGCTCTATAAATGGCTCAGATGATCTACTTAATGCTGAGGATCCTCAGATGCGTATGCGGTCACAGTTGGGCATCCTACATGGACAGAGCTTGTCTTTGCAACAGTCGAATGTAGCATTGGTGCAAAATCAGGGCTTATCACTTAGCCTTAGCACACAAATGCCAGTTCCTTCAATTCAATACCAGCTTGCTAGCTCAGATCTCTCTCATATAGGTTCTCATCAGTCAGCCTCTGGAAACGTCTCTTTAAGCCAGGAAACGTTTCAAAACAAACATATGCATGGTAGTTCCTTGTCCTATGAGCACCCAGTTCTTACAACATTGATCCCAAATTCCAAATATCTCAAGGCAGCACAAGAATTACTTGATGAAGTTGTTAATGTTGGGAAAGCTTTAAAAAAAACAGACAAAAGCCAAGGTAGCCATGCTTCTAACCCCACTGCAGCTAAGGATGCTGGTGAAGGGAAGACATCAAACCCTCAAGAGGCTGCCACTAATTCCTCTTGCGAGCTCTCACCTTCTGAAAAACAGGACCTTCAGAACAAGGTCACAATGTTATTAGGGATGCTTGATGAGGTACACCACTTCCTTTCCTTTTCTCATTCTTTCATTATCGTTTTATCATTTTTCATTACTGAAATTATGTTGTACTTACTGTAGAACCACTTTTAACTAGATATTGATCGCCAGGAATGAGATTGATCTGTTTCTTATCATCACTACCTTTTCAAAAGTGAGGTGGTGCTTTAGATTTTGAGGAGTATAATTTGAAGCCCATGAGAAATAGAATACAACTGAAATCCAACCCATAACATTTATTTGGTACAAAGAGTACACACAATCATCATCACCGTAACTCTATTTTTTTTTCAAGGATATCCTTTGGGATCAGTTATAGAGATCTTATCCCTCTTTTGAGTTCCTGTTAAGGCTATGTCACCAGAAGCATTCAAATCAATCAAGTCATTTTTATTCCATTAACTAAAGTTATTTATCTACATCAATAGATAGACTTGGAATATTTTGGTTCTCCACTTTTATTAAGATTTCTGTACACTGATTAAAATGCTTCTGTTGTGTTTGCTCATTTTGGTTGGTTAGGTCCCGTACCCATATTAGTGCTCCAATGAGCATGTGTAGGGGTCATTCATGTGCATATATTATTGGACCGGGCAAATAAAATTTAAATAAGAGACTCATCTTGTTTTCCAATAGAACAGAGATCCTGAGAACACAAGCTCGGGCTTGGGCTTGCACTAGAGAGCTCAGGAAGTTGAGTAGCACAAGCACTCGGGCTAAGTTGGGGTGTTCAAGTCAGGGGGTCAGGAGATAGTTGAGTTAGGGAGCTTGGAGAGCTCGGATGACAGTCAAAGCTTAGGAGACTGTTGATTTGGGGAGCCCAAGAGACAATTGAGTTAGGGACCTCGGGAGATAGTTGAGTCAGGGAGCTCGAGAGACTATCGGGTCAGGGAACTTAGGAGACTATCGAGTTAGGGAACTTGAAAAACTAAGTTGAAATGTAACTCAGACAATTGAGCTACAACCGAGCTACATGTGACTAGGGAGGCCGAATTGCAAGACGACTTGGAGTTAGAGTCGGAGCTTTGTTGAGCATAGTCGAGACCTGTGATGAACATAGTTTTTTTTTAAAACTTATTCATCCCCTCTACGACAATGCTTAGAAGTTTGTTTCCCAGGATACCTTGAAAGCAATCTATCGAACCCAACAGACTCAAATAGTCAGTTGGTCGATCCTGTAGAATCTGATCCATTTTGTATGAAATAAATCAGATTGTTTTTTCGCAATGATTTGACCACATTGGCAACCAAGCAATGGTTGTTCGTGGTGAACTTTACACTATAACTGAATGCTATCACCGGGAATGCAAAGAAAGATAATAGAATAGAGGTGGATTGGAACAGTAGAAAAAGAACGTAGGGGAAAAATTGCTTGCTGAATGATTATGGATTCTGAATTATCTCATTTGCCATTTGCTGAGGAAGAGCCTCCATTTATTTGACTCAAAATATGGCACCATTAATCCTCTGGAATTAACCTGAGGAGTGACCATTAACTACCATTAATCCTTTATTGTTTGGCTTATCCAAGCAGTAGTTAACACTTGATTAATGGTTGGCTGTTTCAAGCAATGACCATTATTGTGTCCATTTTAGGTTTGAGGTAGTAGGAAAAAAAACTGAATGGCAAAACATAAGCTGTGCTACATTGACAATTTTTTTTCTTTGATCGGTCCAATATTTGATGTGCTTAGTCATGCTTGCACATAAGTCAACTAGATTTAGTGTAACTCGAGCTCTAGATTTGCACGCCTCTTGCAAGCACACACATAAGAGAGAGCTGCTTATCCATTCATATTTGCCACTTCTTCAAGTTGTGATTCAATATAGACCAACCTCCCATTCACATTGGAGCCAATTTCATCTATTTTATAAAAAATTAGTGTCATGTTAAGCAACACTTGTATGACTAGTGGGGTGACAGTGCTGACGATGTTTTTATGATAAGTGAAACTCCATTTACACCTTTATATCATATTAGGTGTGACAAGGGGATTGCTGGTGAGTAACACACCATGCCTGCATTAATCACACATGGGATAGAGGCCGTTGCTATCCATATATGAAGAAGATGCCTCCTCCCTAAAGAATTTATTCATTTGGAATTAATTTGTCTTTGCGACACTTCCATAGGTCACCTGGCCCCACTTACTTCCAAATGGACAAGTGTGGAGGCCCTTGATGTATGTATACCAACTGTGGGTCAATGCAGAACTGTTGATGGAAAATATACAATGGACCTAATCAACCAGTCTTGTCTCTACTCTATATCAATAGATATTAAGAGTGCAATCAAATACAAAAATTTAGCAAGTCTATGCTTGGATTGTTTGGAGCCAAAGGATGTGATGCTAATTGCTAACTGCCCTCTTGGTAGTGAAGTGGGTTATCTAATTGATCTTTCATAAAAATTCTTCTTTTTAACCAACTTTGTTTGAATGTAATTAACAGCTTCACCAGATTATACGAGTGAAGAAAATTTTCACAGAAGAAAATTTCCAATGGCTTTTGTTCCAGTTCCAACTGTAAACTCAAAAAGCTTCAAATATGATGCAAAGTTGACAAAATATGTCTTAGCAAAAGCTTTAGAAGAATAATCTCAACATTTCTTGTTGCTCAACTTTGCAGACGAAACCAACATAACATAACGCTTTCCTGTGCAGATTGGCACAAAATGGGAAAGAAAGCTCATAATTCAATTCACATGGTGTTATGTCTTTGGTAAAAGGGCCAGTGAAAGATTGTGAAATCCTAATCTGTGTAAGAATAACTGTGAATAAAAATCAGGAATAAAATAGTTTGACAGGATGTAATGATTGTATTCCTTGGTTTATTTTTTGATAAATAAACCATAAGGATGATTCAACATGAAGAAGAATCAAATTTATTTAAGCCAATAGCTTGTATAGACCTCTAAATTGGGTTGCATAATCAAATGTTTACAGTGCAATGAATCTAATATTTTATATTGAATTGGTGCAAACCAAAGTACTTAAATCATTGGCCATTTTGGCTAGCTAGAAAAATCATACTACCCAATGGAAAAGGATCCAAGGTTTTTAAGTTTATTTGTGTTCGTTAGTCTGTATATTAGTTGCTTATGTAGCACTAAGGTTCTCAGTTGGAAGTGTTTGAATTGTAGAAGAATTAATATTTTGCTATAAAGGAACAAGACCATGTACTTATAATTAAAGTGTGATTGTGTAACTGACAAAGGCTAAACTTCGTCTTGGTAGAAACAAATAAAAGAAAAGTTAAGGTTTCTCCTGAAAGGCAGTTTAAGTAGCAAAAAATTGAGGTGCTTATATGGATAAACATTTGCTGTGATTACAGTACATCTGTGAGATTTTAAGGTTTACTTCCCTAATTGGATGCTTGCCAAAAGAAGTGGACTATGCAAATGATTTCATCAATGAATTTATGTCTTTCTAGTTTGATTTGACAACATTCCCATTCTCTCTAATTTACCCATGTTTTATCCCTTTCATTGCAGGTTGACAGAAGATATAAACAGTATTACCATCAGATGCAGATAGTAGTATCTTACTTTGACACTATAGCTGGTTATGGAGCTGCCAAGCCATACACTTCTCTTGCCCTTCAGACAATTTCTCGTCGTTTTCGCTGCTTGAGAGATGCCATCAGTGGCCAAGTTCAACTTGTAAGGAAAAGCCTTGGAGAAGCAGATAACCCAAGCAGTATGAGTGGTGGGTTATCTCGGCTTCGCCACATAGATCAGCAGTTAAGGCAACAGAGAGTGATGCAGCAATTTGGCATGATGCAACCACATGCCTGGAGACCACAAAGGGGTTTGCCTGAGTCATCTGTCTCAATTCTTCGTGCTTGGTTATTCGAGCACTTCCTTCACCCGTAAGCTAAAAGATTTTATCTTTTTCCTGGTTCATTTGTAGATACAATGATATTCTAACAGTTGAGTTATAATCTGTTTGGCAGTTACCCAAAGGATTCTGAGAAGCTAATGCTTGCAAGACAGACAGGCTTGTCAAGAAGTCAGGTATTGAGTTTTTTTTAAAGAGTATTGCTGGTGAGCCATGATGGCCAATATATTTTAGAGTTTAATAGTTCAACGGATTAGAGAAGGCCAAAGAAACAAGAAATATAACAAGACCAAAATTTTTAGTGAATTTAATAAAAAAATCAATTGATTTAAAATGGATCCTTGATGCAATAGCAAAGCTGTTACGGGTTCGAGTTACAAAAATAACCTCTAATAAGATTTTGCATTGACAGAAGCTCTGTGCATCAAAATGTCCTTTATATAGTACTCCATAAAGTTTATTGGAAGGATAAAATCCATGAAGTTGACTCCAAATAATTAGGAGTAATGAAACTTGGCTTGATTAAAATAATAATGATTACTGGCGAGCCAGCATATTCATTGAATGTACCAATAGCAAAAGCATCTAATTATTTTCATTCTCTGATTCCCTTTTCTGTCCTCCCTTAGTTTCTTTCTCAATTTTCATGTAAACTCTATTCCACTTATTCTCTATTTATCATAAAGTAATAGCTTTGTAGGATCAGTCTTGTTTATGTTTCCTGTTGCTGATCTCTTTGGTGATTCTATACTATGCATTGTTTCGTTTATTTGTGAATTTGCAGGCACTAAGGTATTATTGATTTCAGTTGAATATTCACATTAAACAGCTTAGACTACTAGAATTCTTTGAATTACAAGTTTTTTTAATAAACTTTCTCCAGGTTTCAAACTGGTTCATCAATGCACGAGTTCGCCTGTGGAAACCCATGATTGAAGACATGTACAAAGAAGAGTTTGGTGACATTGAGATCGACTCAAACTCTTCTTCAGAAAATCCAGCAAAACGAAAAGAAGATGTTCGATCCTCCGAGGACCATGAAGAACTACAAAATGCAGCTGCTGCAAGATGCCAGACAAGCCAGATAAGTGAACCTTGTATTATTCCAGCCATTGAGATGGCAGGGTCAGCTGCTACTTTTCAAAATGAATCAACTATCCAAGTCTCGAATATGAATTTAAATATCAACAATCAAAGGTCAATAGGAGAAGATTCCAACTTTTTACAAGATGCTCTTGCCAACGCAGACCGAAGTGAGAGGTTTTTTGCATATCAGATGGCTGAGTTAAGTCAGTACGGAAACAGTGGGGTGTCTCTCACACTGGGGCTTCAGCAGTGCGATTTAGGCCTTCCTATGGCAGACAACCATCAAAACTTTCTGGCAGTGACAGGAAACGATGTTTATGATGCCACTCCAGCTGGACCAGAAACAGCTGACTATGAATATGCAAATGTAGGGGATCAGCAGCAAAGATTTGGATCGACACATTTGCTGCACGATTTTGTCTCTTAGATTCATTTACATTTGGTATGACTACTATTTGAAACTCTGAACCAGAATAATTTGTTCTAAGATGCAATTTTACAGGAGAAACTGAGTCGATCATAGTATACAATGTAACATAAAGAAGTGGTTACTTGGTAGAATTATAGGGCAGTTTGTTGTAAAGAAAGAACCATATTTTTGAGTTCAAGGGGAAAAACATGTAAAGAATTACCTTCTTCACTCATGGGTGTCTTGGAGGGCATTAGATTAATGTTCTCGTGTATTGTAAATGACATTTTTTTTTTCAGTATAACTTTACACAATTTAATTAGTCCAGATGTACTTGTAACGTTGAATAGCTTTTTCATGAGTTTATTTATTTATTTTGGAAACGAAAGTGAAAGAGGAACTAACCATGGTTTGCTGAGTTCAGCGACTGATAAAACCAGAGCAAAAACTGGTGCGACTTGGAATTTTTGGGATCTTTGGATACGACGATGCGAGGATGGATTCTTTCTAAACCACAGCAGTAAAAAATAGTTTTCTTTGGTTCTCTTCCCTATCAAAGTTAACACTAGGTCAGATAGCCGCCGGTCTCCCGGCTAATGACTCTTCGATGCTTAAGTTAGAACTTATAGGTGGAAGAAGAAGAAGACTAAGAAGAAGAAAAAATAAAGAACGATAAAAATATAGTGTGTAAGAAAATGTTCAATGACCAACTATCAATCAACCCCTTGCATATGTGTTATTCCTCCCTTTTTATACGTGCTAGGAGGAATCTTTTCTCCCCCCTCTCTTTCCCACGATCCCTTCTTCTTCTCTGACGAGAAGTCATCTGATGAAACGAGATCACCATAGGAATGATAGGTGGCATAACATTACGTCCTTGCTAGGCTGTTAGAGAAAAGCATCTCTTTCCTACGATCACTTCTTTTTCTTTGATGAAAAGACCTATGTTGAAACA
>JBAMHZ010424749.1:0-23322 GCA_037177395.1 Alpinia galanga | reverse complement strand
TACATTTCATTTTTATTTTACCCCTTTGCTAAAATTATTTTCTCTCTCCTTTGTATATAGTTCTTTTCTTTCTTCTTGGGCTGTAGTGGGACTGCTAATGTGATAGTTTTATTTTAATATGATAGTTTTATTTTTTTTTCCTTTCCTCTTAAATTATTTTTTTTAACAAATAAAAATTAATACTGGTGGTGTTGATCTCAAAAGACCAGCACCAAGATAGTGTCGGTCTCAAAAGAACAACACCAAGGTGGATATTGATTTTTTAAGATCAGTACTTGGTCCTGGTGTTGATTATTGGTATGTTAAAATATAATATTTTTTAAAAAATAGTAAAGAATAACATATTTAAAATCTTGAATACTGTAGAAATCTATAAGAGTTAGAATGAGTTCGATCGAAGTGTTTTAAGACCATCAATGAGTTTTTATCGAAATCCATTGATGGGCTTAGGGAATTTGAATTTTTGAAAAGTTGACATGTAATGAAAGAGGATAGTACAGTGAAAGTATTGATGATGTCCATGTCTAGTTTTGGCGTCCCTACGATAAGTTATACGTGTGTACCAATTGCCTTAAAGCATAAACTTTGAAAACCTTTTGATTACTATTGTTAATGACTTCAAGCTAATATTTTTTGACACATAAAAACTCTATGATACTTCAGAAACTTATAACATTTGGAATGGATCCGATTGGAGCTTTTTAGGTCCATCAATGAGTTTTGATTGAAACCTCTTGATAGATTCGAAAAGACTTTAAATACTATTTTTTAGACTTGAAATTGAGCTATCTTTATCTTGTATTTCTCCGAGTAACAAATGTACATCTTTAAATTCTAAAAAATAATATTTAAAGTCTTTTCAGATCTCTCAAAAGTCAAAGGGTTTCGATCAAAATTCATTGATGAACCTAAAGAACTCCAATCAGATTCATTCCAAGTGGTACAAGTTTTTTAAGTGTCATAGAATATATATGTGCCTAAAAATATCAGCTCAAAGTTATTAATAGCAGTGATCAAAAGATTTTTAAAGTTTATGACTTTAAGACAATTAATATATACATATAATTTATGTAGGGATGTTAGAACTAAACATGGACACCATCAATACCTTCACTCTATTACGCTCTTTTATTACATGTCAACTTTTTAAAAATTCAAATCTCCTAAGTCTATCAATGGATTTCAATGAAAACTTATTGATGATTCTAAATAACTTCGATCGAATCATTTTCAACTCATATAGATTTTTACAGTGGTCAAGATTTTAAATATGCTATTCTTTATTTTTTTTTAATATTATATTTTAACACACCAAAAAAATAAGTATCAAAATGATACTAGTTCTAAAAGACCAACACCACTAATATCAACACCACTAATATCAACACCTTGTCTTTTGATACCAGCACCAAGGTGATGGTGTTAATTTTTTAGATCAACACTACTCTGGTGTTAATTTTTATTCATTAAAAAAAAAGTTGGAGAATTGCATGTAGAGGAGAGGAAAGAGAGAAAAAAATTTAATTTTGATAAAGAGGTAAAATGAGAATGAGATGTCTTTTTGAATATTTTAAAACTATGAATTTTTTTTTTTTGGACAGTTTTGAACTTTAAATGAGCCCTTTAATAAATTATTTTAAAAAAAATTCCATGTATTATTATTTTAATAATTTTTTGTTCATCCGGACGGTGGCCCCACGCGTTTGTGCAGTGGGGGCCACCCACAGCATAATTATAATTAGGTAGCAAATATTATTCTAAAAAGCTGAAATCAACAACCAACTTTAACTTTGCAAATGTGCTCCTGACGGTAACGGTTGCTTTCGCGTGACGCCGACGTGTCGGCGAGGGTGACGATGGCCGTTACCTGGAGCGAGTCGACGTCAGTGGTATTATCGTAACAATCGCCAAGCGCAGTGGCTTGCTTATAAGTCACGGCACATCTCGGAGACTAGAGAAATGTTGCGTGGCGGTCGTACTTTTTGTCGGTTGGTTCCGCTCAACGCTCCACTCTCTCTCGATTCGCGTTGTTAGGGTTTTCTGCTGCCGGATCTGGTGCCCACGCTCCTCTTTGTACTCCCGATTGCCCTGTGCTTGGATTGGTTTCGTCGCGTTTGGTGATCCGACCCATTATTAGGTGAAGCTTCCGTCTTTGGGCAATGTGTTGCAGATCTCGGGTTTTGGTTTTCTGTTATTTGGTGCGTCGAACAAGGATTTGGCTTGAGTTCAATGTATGGTCCATTACTGCTGAGTTGTCTGTTTAAGCGTTTTGAGTTTGATTTGTTTTGTGGTGAGAGAAAATATCGGACTGTGTCGTCACTAGATTTGAGAATTACTGCCAGTGAATCTCGTTTCTCGGTTCTCGGCTTTGAATTTTTGTTCTTCAAATCGTTAATTTTAAGCTGGCAAGTTAAGTGGATCTGGTTGGAAAATCGACATTTGTTATTTTCCTTTGCCAAAGCAGTCCTGCATTTGTACTTGTTTCATGAACTGTATTGTTTTTGCAACTCTAGGACGACTTAGTCAAGCTGGGTACAATATGCTTGTTTGTTACTATTTTTACAATGTTTTTCCTTCGTTTGTATTTTTAATCATGCAGTTCCTGCTATGTTTTTTTCCTGCAAGATTTGTATGTGAGAAGTGATTTAATTTTCAAATGTTTTAGTAGCAATTTTTCAACTTTTTTTGTAGTTTGTTAAGATTTAAGATGCAGCAGTACTGTGAAAAATCTTCATTTGCAGATTTATTTGCATGGATACGCTTTAGCCTTAGTTTCTTGTACATTATAGAAATCTTGACAAGTTTATTGTTGCTTGGAATTAGTTTTTGTTAGATCAAGTTGAATAAAAGGAATGAAATACAGCACTGTATAAGTCTTTCTGCTGTGAACTTCCAACTGATTCCTTGAAGTCTTATGAACTGAGTTGTTTTTTCTTTCAGTAACAAAAGGATGGAAGGGGAGATAGGCGCAGATTCAATTCTAGATTATGCACTTTTTAACATATCATCAAAAGAGAACAGGTATAGATTCATCATATGAAGTATCTACTGCATTTATCTTCAACATCTTCATCACTTTTCTTGAGGTTGTAATTTAGCATTTCTCAGTAGTAGAATTGCTTATAGATAAATTTTTTAATACCAAAATCAGTGAATCCACTTAGATTTAAGGGAGAAACACTGAGTAAACTAAATAAAAGAAGTGAGATATGTTTTTAAAGTTAGACTAAGCACTACCTATGCATTTGAGGCTTTCTTTTTTGACTATGACTTCTTATTTCAACATGTTGTCTGTGTTTTTTCTTCATTTATGGCAGGTATGAGGTTCTCATTTGTAAAGATGGTAAACTTGAAAGCTTAGCATGCGGTCATCTGGACCAGTTAGCAGTACATTTAGCACAAGCGAAGCAATGTCAATCAAACCCATCTTGCAGTAACTTTAAGTTGGAATTGAGTAATACCTTTGAAATATCATCTTGGTTTACCAAGTCAACTTTGGCAAGGTACTTTTAGTGCAAGAAGGTTCTATTGATGAACATTATTAATCGTCAGTGACCACTGATTATCAATTTTTTTTAGTTTTTTAGCTATTGTTAGCTCCCCCAACGTGGCAAGAACCACCACTGCAATTGCAAATGAGATGTCCCAGTTGGAAGATACTAGAAGGTTTCATCTCTCTATTTATTATAAGGTATGAATGTTTCCTTGCAAATGAGGAAAAATCTTATTCCATTATTCCTTTGGCTAATGCATTGGGGCATATTCTTATTTATTCAGCAAAATCCAGATCACACTGGAGATGATACTGCAGGTATGTTCTTAGAGATTTTTTTTTACCAATATGTACACTTACTGGATAGTTATCATGCCTATTAAAGTTAAACTAAGATTGTGGAATGTTGAATTGATTCAAGTAATCATGCCACTTAATTACTTATTGTCTCAAACTTGAATCTGTTTCTGTTCATACCTCTATGTGTTTTACAGTTTTCTGTATTACCACTTTGTTTATGTGAATTTATTATTCTCAATCTCAATAAATTTATTAAAAAAATATTTTCCTGGTTTACAGACTTTTTTAGTTAAATTATACTTTGATCCATTATGAATATACACTATAATTAGATTTGAGGGACTGTGGAATGATAAAATTTTCTTTTCTTTTCTAGTTCTAAATCATTCTTTGATGCCTAATTATGGTAATATCCATTTAAACTTGCCCATGATATTCATACAATAGCAGCCTTGGAAGATATACACAAATAATTGTCATATAAATTGATTTGACCTATATGGAGAACTTACAGGCAAAATACTGGTGGATATTTTCTTATCTATTGGGGAACTGTACAAAATATTATGAAAATATACTGCATATCTATGGATGAATCCACTTATGCCTTCTTGTGAGGCTAAATTTTACTTTCAACGACTTCTAGGAAAGAACATTACATACATTCAGTGCTGAAAGGCTGTTTGTTGGAGGTGACTCTAATCTGTATATCTTACTCGGTATACTTTTTGTCTCTATAGAAAATGTAAATGTACTAACAGCCAGTTTACTTGTTGCTGCTCTGAATTTGCCGCTTGCAATAGCTGTTTGTTTGTGTAGACAACATCCATATTCCTGCTAGATAAGAATCATCCTTTTTGGATGGTATACCACAGAGCACAATAGTTTTATGGATGAACCTTTAGAATTTCTGTGGTTGCAGTACTTGTCATACTACATTCCATTAATCTTGTCTTTAGAACACTCTAGAAGATTGTTCGAGGATTCTTTAAAACATTGTAGTAGACAGTTTTTATGGGTGTAGGCCTCCTTAAAAGTAATTGAGCCTGTAAACTGAGAAGGTTGCCTTAGGCCTGGATGATCATGATGTTCAGTTTATTAATTCTCTTGTTCAAAGACGAACAATGTCAATACTAGGACTGATTTCAATTGATCTATATTACACTTTATTTGTGAGCAAGGCAACTATCTTCCGAATGACAGCTACTGTCCTTGTTTATGCAAATAGTTTCTTTGTCAGCTTAACCATTTAGACTGTACATTGAGAATTTATGACCAACACAAGATTATCTAACAAAGTTCAAAATTTGGAATAAATTTATGGCTTATTTTGAAATTTGAGTTTTAATTTCTGTTAAAATTATAAACTATTTGTTCTATTTTAGAGATAAGTTAGGCTCTTAGAGGACTCTGATTATGAGTTTATAAAGGGGATAGGATCCCATGTAATGGTTCATCTTGTAGTTTAATAATATTTTGAATTCTCTTAGGTGAGTTGAGTTTTAGTTTTTCTTTTTGTTGCCAATTAGCAAGCTGTATCATTATGTTTTTACGAAGATGAATTAGATAGGTCAACTATGTTGTAAGTGCTGCTTTGCTCTATTTTCCTGCAGTATAGCATTACCTTTATGTCTCCTAAAATTTTGGTTCCCTCCATTGACAGGCAGCCACTTTGAAGGTGTTGGCCTAACAAATGTAAATCATTGCTTTACTCTTCTCTGTTTTCTGCAGGGCCATTTCTGATTTTATTCTCTTAAATTTCTAAGTTTAGATGTAATTAAATTGGTGTTTATCATTCTTTAACTTTCAGCAGACAGAAGTTGAGGCTGGGGCATCTGATGCTACAAAGTTAGTATTTTTTCCATCTTCATCACCATATATATACAAACAAGCTTCGCTCACTGAATAAGATGACACCACAGGAATGAATTGCTGCGAGCAATAGAGTTGAGGATTGTTGTACTCAAAGAAGAGCTGGTGGCATCTTTTAGCCAAGCTGCTGGTGCCACTTTGTCAGTGAAACAGTTATCTGATCTAGCAAAGTTTTCACAATACTTTCAAGTGAGAGATTTGAGGTAGCTTCTCAAAGATGGATTACATAAATTTAATGATATTCACTAGGAAAAAAACTTACCTTGGTTTTTTGGATCAGTATTTTTATCATTTTGGTACCTGTTAATTATGGAGGCTCATGTTATGAGCTTAGATACTGTCTGGTGATAAGTTTCTCTTTTATATTGCTATTTAAATGCTGCAGAAATCTATAAGCTCAAAGGTCTTCTTAATTCTTCATTCATATACATAAATTTTCTGTTTATACTTTTCAGAGGTGCACTGAGGTCAAAGTTCTGTTATAGGCATAAGTTGCAACTGAGGCCCATGGCTTACTACAACAAATGAAGCTTATCACTATGGAAATATAACCTTAGCAGTAAAAAAAATCATGGTTCATTTTCATCCATGAAATATCTAAGCTTGTTCCTGATCACTCAGATTCATGCATCTTTTCTAGGAACCCTAGTTTTACAAAAAATAAAAAATATAGTCGGTTTCAGTGGCTCAAAATTTCTATACTTGTCACGAATTCATGTATGACATTTCATTTTTGTCTTCTAGTTGATTCAAGCAGCAGTTCTGTTAGGTCAAGGCATTCCACCTGATTTTCTCTTTCATTGTCATTGTCTTTAACTTTTAATTCAGTTTTCATGCAACCAGATAGTACGCCACTATTACTCTCTGTGGGTTTATACATGTGTTTGTTTCTTTCACATGTTAGGGATCCTTTATCGAAGTACTTATCATTGATTTCAGAAGACCAAGTGGTTGAATCCTCAGTTAAAGAAAAATTCTCTGATGGTTCAAAGAATAATCCCGAGGGTATTATTGAAGGAATATATCCGTTGAGTGCAGCGATTGGTAAACCAAAATCTTTTACTGAGGGCATCTCTCCTGCAAAAATTGCACAAGCTGAGCGGAAGAGTTTGACAGAAAGTGAAAATTCCTCTGAGTCTACTGATGAAGATCAGACATTCAATGAAAGAAGCCGACCTGTTGTGAGGTCTGCAACCCTTAGAAGAGCTGCCTCTCCCATGAGACGAGTACAAATTGGAAGGTCTGGATCTCACAGATCTACAGCACTGACCATCAAGAGCCTCAGTTACTTTAGTACCAGAGAGAAAATTCCAACCAGCAAGGATGCTGATGAAAACAACAGTGGAGATGAACAAACTGATCAGCCGGTGAAGAAATCTGATAAGACAGTAAGAAGGATGAGTGTCCAAGAGGCAATTAGCCTCTTCGAAAGCAAACAAAAAGATAACAATTTGGATGCTCAGAAAAGGAGAGCTTCAGGAGACAACTCTCTGATCAACAACAAAACTGTATTGAGAAGATGGAGTTCTGGTTTGACTGATTCTCTGAATCATTACCAAAGAAATGCTTCTGAGCCTTTATCTCAAAGCAGTGGTTCTTTACATGTGGCAGAAGACAATAAGATGACTCCTGTGAAGACTGAGTCGTGTGTATCACCAGGCAATTTGAATACTGCTTCTGAAACCGCTCAGATTGCTGCATCACCTGAGGTAGAGATTTCAAAGGATGGCCCTGTGGAGTCATTATCATCCCAAACTGGCAAAATTGATGATGAGGCTACTGTCTCAGCTGAGTGGAGTAAGCAGAAGGAAGCAGAGCTCAACCAAATTCTAATGAAGATGATGGAGAGCAAACAGGGGAATTACAGTGATTCGAATACTGGTTCTGGTGGGTCGCTGTCTTCCTCGAACAAACAGAGAGGAGGAGTTTATAGTCAGTATAAGGCAAAACGGGATGAGAAACTTCGAGCAGACAATGCAAACAAACATCCTGTAATGGACCAAAAACTTAAGGTCTTACAGGAAACCTTGAAACCGAGAAAAGCAGAGCTGGCCTTTACATCTGGGGTCACTGCTAAAAAGTTGGATAATTTGGTTAGATCTCAAAGACCTCGGAGAAATTCTCCTTCACCAGTGTTTCAAAAAACAGAAGTTTCAAAGTCACCAGTATCCAAAAAAGCTCCAGTAAAACCATCATCTTTGCCAACTACACGGGCTTCATGGTCATCTGGCTCATTGTTGAAGACAAGTGGAGCACAGTCTGTTAAAAGTTCCTCTAAAGTGTCCTGTGATACTACTCCAAGCCGTCGGAAATCCCAGCCTGTTTGTCCAACTCCACTTAGCCCCAAAATTGAAAAGTCATTGCCTCAGCTGAGACATAAGCCACAAGCCAAGACTGAAGTTAAACAAATTACCAGAGGTCAAGGAGAAAAGAAACAGAAAACACCAGTAAATACCAAGATTACTGTGAGAACCAAAATTCCGACTGCTTCCCCAGATGAATCTGCTTCATCAGTGGCAAAACCAAGTTTATATGACAAGGTGACAAAGAAAGGCAGTGTTGTTCCTTTAGAAGCCAAACCTGCCAGAAAATTTTCTAGGACTGGGCTTGTGCTTGGCCATGGGTTAACTAAGTCTAAAATTATCCAGTCTGATGCTTCATCAAAGAGAAGTGACAATTCCATTCCAGTTGAAGAAAAGGAGCAGACACCTGAGACAATCAATAAGGTACTGGAGGCTGATCTTGCTGAACAAGCAAATGATGTTGATGCAAATTTAGTTACTTCAGTAGATAATTGTTTAAATCTTGAAAAAACAGAAGCTGGGGATCAAAGTTTAGCTGATGTGGATAATGTCAACCATAACTCTATAGAACCTTTTGTTGCTGAGATTCAACCTGATGAGGATATAAGCATTTCATCAGTTGCATGGGTGGAACCAGAACGTGATGTTCCCATTGCATGTGAACCTGGATTGTCCAATGCCTTGATCTCCAATGTTCTTGAACCACCACTCATATCAAGTCCTCGTGTTCGACATTCATTATCTCAAATGCTTCAGGCTGATAGTAATGAACCAGATGCCATTGAGTGGGGAAATGCTGAGAACCCTCCTGCATTGATCTACCACAAAGATGCTCCCAAGGGATTGAAGAGGTTGTTGAAGTTTGCCCGTAAAAGCAAGGGAGAGTCAAGTGTGACCGGTTGGGCTAGCCCATCAATTAATTCAGAAGGAGAGGATGATGCAGAAGATCCAAAAGCTGCTTACAGAAAGAACTTTGATACGTCCAGGAGAACTTCCCTCCACAAGAAGGGCTACAGTCAGCTAAAAACCATGGTGAATGAGAGTTTGCATGATTGCAACTCAACCAAGAGGGAAGGGGCAGGCGAGTATCTAGGAGGTCATGATGTATTGTCAGGTATATAAAGAATATCATTGATTTTGTTCATGCTGTGCTCTTGTACTTTTACTTGGATTGTGCTAATTCTAGTTTGCTCCTTAAATTTATATTAAAAAGTGGGTTATGCTGAGCATATGCATTCTCGGATGCATATCAGTGTATCACCGCCATGCATATGCCTCATAGGCATGATTTTGCAAATTGCTTAAATATTCAATTAAACTATTAACTATCAGTTCACACCATTCTAATGCATTTAAAATTGTGCTAAGCTGAAAGAAGATGATCAGTTAGTTTCTCTTTGTTGTAACCAAATGATAATAAATTTATATAAATTGAAGTGAGGAATTCTTGAGGTTTAATATATATTTGTTTGATGTTTTAGAACCAAGGCAGGTTTATCCTTCAATAAAACTTGAATGGCATTTAATTGAAAAGTAGGCTGCTATTCAGTTATTTCAATGAAGGAGATATACTCAGATCCACTTCTATCTTGTAATAAAAAATGATAAATATTACAGTGCCATTGAAGAGAGAGATAGAGGTGTAATACTGGAAAGGGTGAATTTTTTTTTCATAAAATTTGCTAATTTTGCATAACAATTTTCATAATTTTTTCCATAAGCACTTGCTTTTTTTTAAAAATAAATTGCTTAATATTAGAAACTTTAGATCTCCTATAGTGTAGATCTTCAGCATTCTATTGTTTACTATATTGTAGGTATAAACCATTTCTTTATAAGTACTTTTTATAATTACTCTCTCCATATACAAATATATATAAAGAGTAGAGTCTTAGTCTCATGCGGAAATGGTATAATTTTAGTACCATGCCACAATGATACTCTGCACATTCAAAGTGTGCTGATATTTTAAATTAAAATTTTAGTTCAACTTATTACAATATAATAAAATGTCTCAACTAATAATTATTTTTTACCGTTACCAAAATGGGTGTTGGGTATTGGATGGTGGCAAAGGTTCTTGTAGCATTTGAGTTTCATTAATCCCATAATATTTCAAGACCTAAGTTATTTAATTGTCCCAAGACATCCACATTGGAATTAATTTTTTAACATGCTCATAAATGCCTCATTTAAATACGATGAGTTGAATTTAGAGTAGTACAATTAAACTTAGAATAGACATCGATACAAAATACAGATATATTTTGGTTTCTCTAATTTCAAGATTATCGTATCTCTCCATATGATTTTCATTTTCATTGTGATGCTTTGAGTACATGTAGTATTGACATTTTTAAAATATTGATCTTTTAAGATGCTAGATTTGATCACTCTTACACTAACCCACATTTCTCCCCCTCTATCCAGATGAATATGAAAAAAACATAAGTAGGCCTTTAACCTCTTTAAGTAGCAAATCTGCTGCTAACAGATAATTAGAACTAATAAAGAGTGTGGTGATAATTAGATTGAACTTTCTACCTGATAAAATCATTTCTATATGGTTTGTCCTTTTATGAAACATGAGATTGAAGGCTATATAATATCGTATCTTGATTATCATAATAAGCTCTACAATGATATATTTTACTCTATTATGTGATGCTTAACCCAAATGAATTATTATGTTGCTAAGCCCATGGCTTTGTATTCTGCCTCTGCACTTGATGTTACCACCCCTGTCTACTCCTTTATCAAGAAATAAGATTACCTCTAAGAGAACAAAATAGTCAGATATAGATCGCCCATGTATAGGATATCTTAGCCAATATAGATTGCCTGCGTGTACGATAACTTGCCTAATCTTTATTAGAGTATCCTACAACCTAAAGATTACCTCAGTCACAAATTAAGACTCTTTTTGCGGAAGCACTTTCAAGACCTCAGTCACAAATTAAGACATTTTTTCCTAAGCATTTTCAGCTAACGTTTTAACCACCTAATGTTCACGACATGGGTTCTTTAGAATTTGACTAATCATATTAACTGCAAATGAAATTTCTTGTGCAAGTTTAATTTTCCTATCAACCTTATGTCCCCTATCATTGTACTAATCCCTTATATGTCTAATTCATCGAGGATGACTATAAACATACTTGCTCTTTGAGATGTAGATACCTTCTTCTGAATGAGAAATATTTATACTGAGGAAGTATTTGAGGTCAGATAATCTTTCAATCTTTCAATCTTGATGGAGTCGTTATCTTAGATGATGGTATCATTAAGTGATTTATAGTCATTCCATACTGTAGAAGAGCTAAGTTCAATTTCCAAAACTAAGCTCTTGGAAATTATTATGTATAGAGACTTCTTTAGCTTACACATTGACTAGTCTTCCCATGGGCAATAAACTTCTTTAGGTTACATATTACAATAGTCTTCTCCTGAGCAACATATTACACTAGTGTATATCCCTGAAAAACAATTTTTTAAGTTTACTCCATATAGGCCTCCTTCAGAAGATCACCAATGTGATAATTTATTGATTTACTAAGTTTTATAATAGACAATGAGTTCAGTAGAAACTCAGGGATAGAAAATATGGAAGACAAATATAATGAGTGACAAGGAAACATCTCAAATGAGTTGATGAGTGAGATTTATTGGCTATCATAACATTGGTATACAATTAACTGACGAGGAAGATCCATTGGCTACCATAATATTGATACAATGAATTGGTAGTAGTCCCCTTTTACCTATATGATGAGTATGAAAAATTGCAAATGGATCCTTAACCGCCTTACATTTTACACATGGCCCTTTTTACCCACAAACTGTCACGAATCAAAAATAAACTGAGATTTGCATCAGTTAACTTTTCATCCTGTATTTAACTCAATGAGTGAATGGAAGCATTGTCTACAAGCCTACCTACATCGTATTCAAAAGTACTAGTCCATGGCATTTTCTTATGGAGACCATTGAGTGTGAAAATATAGAACCTAGTTTGATATTGCATTTTGGAGTTAGTCTGTTAGTCTAGTTGCTTATATTTGATTTATCGGGACAGTAGATGGTAATGCCTTGAACTAGTTCGTTGCTAAGTTAATTAGTCCTGTTAGAGCCTACATAATATCTTCTTCATATTAGTTTCACAAATTTCTTTTTGAATTCTTCTGCTGCTCAAGCCACCACTAAAAGCGCTTATCTTTCTTCAGGTTCATCAGCAGCAACATCAACCAAAGGTAAGGTTTAATGCGACAATTTTCTGTCAAGTCACTGTTTTCGCATCAATATTTTGTACAATTTTACTCGTGCTCTTCCCAATATTTCCTTCTTTTTGTTACTTTTAGCAGCCAGGTCATTCTTCTCTCTCTCAACATTTAGGAGCAGCAAATCAAATGAGACGAAACCTCAGCCTCAATAGTCTCCGATCATACAAATTCCCTGAGCAGTAAGTTTCTTCCAAAATTGCTGCTAGTTGTAGAGTGACCATTATGAGTTTGACAAAATGCCCATCCAGTGTTCGATAGTTGGAGAAAATTGTTCTGCTACCTATGTGTATTTTTCCTCTTTTTTTTTTTTTTTTTGGAGCAGATTTTCATGAGAATAATAGCTTGATCAATGTTGTCAAAGTTGATGTAGTCAGTACATGGTTTGTTAGAGGACACAGCAGAATAGAGTTCTTTCTATGGCTTGCTTGGAATTTCATTGCAAAGAACAGGTGTCGATCTACTAAATCTCGTAAGGATAACTTGACGCCTGAAACAAGCTAGAATGTGGGATCTTAAGATGGGTCCGGATAGATATCCTAAGCCGATATATATGTATTACCAACTCTATATTAAAGACTCACTCCTTGAAGCTTGCAACGGTTTATCATCTTGGTCTAGGATGACAGTATAGTTTACCGAGCCTTCATGATCTTGCTTGGTTATTGCCTTCCCAGTAGTGTTAGTTGATGAGCATCATCAACCGAAGAGTGTACATTTGCTGCTTCCTGCTTCATTCAAGCCACCATTTGTTCCTATTCCATAGCATACACAGGAGGTACATTTTTGTAACTTCTTAGTGGGTCCAGTGCTCGTGTACCCGAACACTGTCGCTCGACCTGGAGCGCACCTTCTTGAGCTCCCATGATGTCAGACCACCTCAGCCCAATCACAAGCAGCCAATCTCTCGAGTACCCACCTCTTCCCAGTTGAGTCTTTGCCGATGATCTAAGCGTTTCCCAGCACCTAAGCGCTCAGTGCCCAAGCCCGTCCTCCAAGGATCACGAGGGATCAGAATTTGTCTTGATTATTTTTTTATTTAAAGGTTCTGAATAAAATTTAAAAATTAAATTTTATTTTTACTGTATAATGTAAATATTAAATATTAAATATTAAAATTTAAACATTTGATCTTAAATTTTTTAAATCCTGAACATCTTAGTCCAGCGCATGGACAGTTAATCTCTCGAATTCCTCCACTTCGCAGTAGAGTACCATCACTTAAGTCATATTAACCTAGAAGCCACATCTCACTAGTCTCCGAGTGTTTGAGTCAAGTTTTCCGAATTCACGAGTACCTG
Source organism: Alpinia galanga (assembly GCA_037177395.1). Taxonomy (NCBI): domain Eukaryota; kingdom Viridiplantae; phylum Streptophyta; class Magnoliopsida; order Zingiberales; family Zingiberaceae; genus Alpinia; species Alpinia galanga. Next base: position 9,776 of record JBAMHZ010424749.1, on the reverse strand, counting down.
AGCACTATCGCCTAGCTTGGAGCCTGACTTTCTTCGCTCCCATGGTGTTTGATCACCTCAACCCAAACAACAAACGACCAACCTTCTGAGTACGCGCCTCTTTCTAATTGGGTCCTACCCAATGATCCCCCAATATGTATATGTATTTGTATTTTTTTTTGAGAGTCTGCTCTATTTCAAAATTTACTCTCAAACTTTGTCAAGATTTTACTTGTGTAGTATCTGATTAATCTTGACTTATCAGTACTTTATCATTGTCAAATATCTAATTTTCTTGATCTTTTTGGACTTTTTTTATACCAATTATTCAGTCAATCTTGACACGTCAAAATTTCATTATTACATCTAATCCTTATTAACCTGCTTTCACGCTTAACATTCGATCCTTTCTAACTTATTAGAGCTTTCATTCACGTGTCTAATATTCAATTATTCATGTCCTATTAGGACTTTCATCCTATACTACATGTTCAATTTTCTATGATTCACTTAGATCATTCACTCGTGCTAAATGTTTGGTCCTCCATGAATCATTGGAATTTTATATCTCATCTTGTACCAAATATTTGATCTTTTATAATCCACTTATCTTCTCACTCAACCAACAATCTCGTTCTTTAATAATTATCCCTTTCATTTATCAATTTTCTTAGACATTAAACTAAGCTCTCTCTCAAGACTATCACTCTATTATCAACATATATTGTTTATATTAAAACTCAACTCAAGTTTGATCAATGGTCAATTTCACCAATATAAGCATCTTATGTTCCACGTTCGGATCCTCAGGAGGATTTATATAGTTGTGACCGTCTATTGGGATTCATTGCATTGCTATTACTTTGCCCCTTACAAGTTGGAGTTGATCTACTGCGGCTGCACACTTCTTGTATCACTCCTTTGCCATATTCTATGCTATCCAATACATGTACTATCTCTTTCTCATTTGCTGTCTCTTTCTTTCTTGTGTCCAAATTTTACACTGTCCAATTAATTGAAGTTCTCATCGGTCAATTAATCATCGACTAGTCGAGTTGAATAGTCGACTAATCAAATTTTTATTCAATTTTTCAATCAAACAATCGAGTTGAACAATTAATTGATCATCTTTCTATTTAATTTTTTAGTCAAATAATCAACTGTTTAATTTTTTAGGATATCAGTCGATTGCACAATTGACTGATATTTCAATTCAATTTATTGAATTTAATTAATTTTTAAATTTTAAAATCAAAATCAAACTGAAATAATTGATATTTTTATTAAAAAAATTAAAATTTTAAATTAATCAAACTGAACTTTCAATTTCAGTCAGTTTTGAACGATTAATTCGATTTAATCTCACCCCTAGCAAACTATCAATATCAATCTTGTCCAGTTGCGATAGTTTGGTCACATTTCGCATCTAGGCTATGAATTTTTTTTAAGTCTCCAGGCTTTGATGGTGCACGTTGCTGGCCCTCTTTTGGAGTTTCAATAGCCATTCTAATCCAAAGGTTTGAATGACCTTTCTAGGATTTTTGAGTATTCTTGCATGGTCTTCTCCACTGTGTTGTTCTTCCATCTGCTCATGCATGCTGCTGTTGCCGCAACTGTGCTTGGGTAACTGTCATCCTACCTGTGTCTGTCTTTAGTAACTGGGTTTTAGTTTCTATCGGTCTTCCACTGTGTTCCCCTTTTCCATTGGGTTGGTTAATCTCCTGCCTTGTCACTTTTGAGTTACAAGGTTGGCAGCTCACAAATCCTCAGCTGTGTTGTTGGTCATTCCTTTTCCCATATGATTAATTTGTTGTTCTGAGATATTCAAGAGGTTATGGGTCCCAGATTCAGTGCATCACCATCAGTAAAAGAGGATCAACCATCTAGACTTGGTCAAATTAGATTAATTCAATTAGAATAAATCTTTTCAATAATTATCTAGAATCTTTCAATTGACTTGGCATTATAATATGTTTATAAATACTCTATACATAGATAAACTTGAAACAATAAAAAGAAATTTTTAAAATTTTTAATATTTTTATACTTTTCTACTTTATCAGCAACGGCAGTTTCCCACTTCGAGACAGCGGCTACTCCAACCTGGAGGAGGAGTCAGGGGAGTCCAATAATACCAGCGGCAGCAGAAGCGGTGTGGTCACCGCCGCCCTATAGATGGCCGGTGGCAACTACTCACGGCAACAAGGGTAGTAGGTGAGCGGCTTATTACTGGAGACGGTGGTGGGATCCGCCGGTGAACGGGTCTTCCAGCACTTGTCCTCCTCTCTTCCTTTCCTTATTCCTTATCTTCCTACCATCAGGCATCAACATCACACCGCCAACCAGAGCAGGACAAAAAGACTGATGCAAGGAACAAGGAGATTAATGCTTTTGGCTCTGACACGTGTAATGCATCCAGCAGGGGCACAGACAAGAGGAATATAATACGTTCTTTATTCATGTATAGTCTTATTTCACCATAAATTGCTGATCTTCGATTCCTTCTCCAAGAGAAGGAAGGAAAGCGCGCACCAATGGTGAAAGAACTTCCAGGCCTCTTCTCTTCTGGCGTAACAATGAACGATAAAACCATCAATTGCTTAGAGCTTTCAGGGCATAAGAGAAATGGGAAAGGAGTTTTCTCGAAGCTTCTCTACGAAGAAGGGTCTTGATCGAGTGAAACTACCCAATTTATGTAGGTGAAGCTCGATCGTGAACTCATGAGTCCCGCTTTGGATTGACATTGCGTCGTATTTATCGTCATCACGGATTAAGAAGGCTCCACTCCGAATGAACTAGCTAGCATGCATGCAGCTGCTTTACATGTAACGAATGTAGTATATCCGAAAGAAATCCATCATTAAAACCTCCCGTTTGTTGAAGTTAATGGAGTTCAGCAAACTTGAAGTCCTATATGAATCTATCAGGCTCTCCCCATCAACATGATGAAGTGGAATGATGGAAAAGCTCAAGTCTTCCATGATAGCCAAATTCGTGAGACAAAGTTATCTCCGCGAGGAGGAGGAGGAGGAGGCCAACTGGCCAAGTCGAAGAAGGGAAATCGATCAGACTTGCTGTACGAGAAGCTAGAGCGTCATGCTGTCCATGCATTCCACGGATCCTTACCGTGATTTCAGAGCCTCCATGGAGGAGATGGTGACGACGTTGGAGCTGCGAGAGTGGCACAGTCTTCAGGAGCTCCTGCACTGCTACTTGAAGCTGAACCAGCGGAAGAACCACAAAGCCATTGTGCTAGTTTTCATGGACATGCTGCTGCATCTCATTGTTCAGAATAAAGAAGCAATAGCTTCTCTCTCGTCGCCGCCAGATCAGTAAAATACATTCAGTTTTACAATTGTGCCTTCGCCCTTTTTGCTTTGTACGAGCAATAAAAAAATTCATTCGACAAATCCAGTATGAAAATACACACATGCACTAAACTAAACGAGCGAATACAAAATTCTACGATAAATATATACCTGTAAATTATTTTCTTTTTGTAAACATAATGTACTTCACTAGATTTTACAAGAGTACTACACCTATCTCATTAAACAGAGTCGTTTTAGACCAGAGCCTAAAAATAAAATCATACATTTTATAATTTGGAAGGGCAAAAAAAAACAAAAAAATGTCTTTCTTCAAAGTTGGAGAGTTGCAGCGAGGTCCCAGAACTAATCGGCACTGTTTAATCATGGCTGGCAGCATCATCATGCAATGAACTGTTTTGGCACTCATTGCTCCAAAATACCTTGCCGCATCAGACACCACTTGCCAGGCGAAGAATGACAAAGTTGAAGAAAATAATATCACAATTGGATGCAATATTAATATATGGACAATAGTGGGACTCGTAGCCAGCTCTATGAAGTGCTGTTCCATACACTTTGATGATATTCCGTCATAAGGTTAAGTAAGGTACCCCTACACAAGTAGGGTTGGATATTGGATTCTTTTTATTTAACGAACAAATCACCAGACAGTTCATTAGATAGAGAGAAAGGAACACATAAATGTTACTTGGCCACCATCACCTCCCAGAGAATTAATGTTGTCATCTATTATATTGCCATTTAATTTCTCTTACTGCATGCATAGGCCTACGACAGATATTTATTTATTTTTTCCATGAGTGTGCTCTGGATTTACTCTGTAACTAAAATAATGGGAAAGTAATTCATTTACCTCTAGAATTACAATAATGAACTGATAATATATATATATATATATTCGGGTTTAGAATATTAAATTTAAATATGAATTTTATCTCGTGAATGGTATAGATTTAGTATGCTATTTTAATAATTAATTTAAAAATACGTTCATATTTATTAGGCCTCCACTAATGGGCCGGTATCCGGCCTGTTAAACTTCCACATCCGGCTGTATCTGGAAGTCTCGGGAACCTTCGCCTGGCCCTCTCTCAGTTCTTAGACAACCACCTCCCTTTCCTTCCCGTGGCCTCTCATTTCGGTTGCTGCCTGCGTCGGCAAAACGAACAGATCAGGTGAATGGTTTTCTCTTATCATCTGCCTATAACTCTTTGAATCTGAAGGGATGAATGTTCTTGCATGCACATAGACGTGGTTGTGATTGTGAAGTGTAGACAAAACGCCAGGTTCTTCTATTAGTATGGCGATTACTTGAAATTCTTCTCTTACAAAGTGTTTCAAATGTTTCTGATCTCTGTTTTAGTTTCTTGAATGGCCTTGGGAGATTCTCTAACAAGGTGTGTTTTTCGAAGAAGATTGCAGTTGTTAATTTTGTAGAAGTTAATACATCATAGTCATTAACATGATCTTCAAAACTATAATCATTGTTTTAATGAGTTGAAGAGATTTACAGATCGACCAGTTCGTCCTATGATGGCACACTCTATGCTTAAATTGTTTTGGATTCTGTAAGCGTTCTTGGATTACTTATAGCGGCTTGACCTCGACCAAATGTTTAACAGTTGTAGAAGCTTCGATCCGAAACACACCCAATATTTTTTTCTTCATTTTGTAATAAAAATTAAATGAATGCATTCGTCTCCTGGAAAAATGCTCTTACTTGCTTCCATTACTTCTAGTACACATTCAACTTATTTAACTCAGAATTTTCCTACATTAATTGAACTTTCTATCCAATTATCAAGATTTTCAATGGAATTTGTATGGCAGGATTGCTGAATTGCTTTTGATTTGTGAAAATCTCGATGAGAGTTCTGACGAAACTACCAGTTAAAAGCATTCTTGAACTTTTATACCCGATGAAAGGAACACTGAGTAATGCTTCACTGTAGTTGAACTGTTTTTTTTTTTTCATTGATCTTTTTCACTGCGATAGCATGTTTCTTAATCGAGGAACATATTTCCAGCAGGGACCGTGAAAATTGTTACCCCAGATAAGCATGGGGAAGAACACCTCATCGGAGTGAAAGCCGAACCACTTGTAGCGTTCAATAAGCCAAGGTTACCTCCTGTACTCGGTCCTTTGATTGTTCTTTCATTTCTGGAGATGTCAAGTAGTAATGATGGGGATGACTAAAGTATTGTTAAGAGTGTTTCAGTCCGTGTTGAAGTTTTATGTGGTTTTCAGGATGTTTAGTTTGTAGTTTACCTGCTGAACCATGCATGATATGTGCAAGATGGATGAATCAGAATCTCCATGTATATATAAAATAACGAAGGACGATAAAATCTGTTTCCTGTGGTTCAAGTTGTAGCATTGTCGATCAAACTTTACAGTTATCTTTCTGTTTGTCAATGCATTAGTTTAAAGCCTGATTTGCCATTTTTTTTTTTGGTACTTTCCACAAAGGTATTTGATTGGTATAAGTTGTGAAGCGTCTCATGGAATGGGAATGAGATGGAATGACTTTGGTGAGATACCTGAAACAGAAAAAAAAGAGAGATATATATATCAGAATTGTTGAACATGAACCTGTGCAACTGCTGCTGCAGCTGCTCTTGTAGAAGAAAGCTTCAAGTAGATTGTATGTATGCATACACAAAATCTATCTAAGAGTCAAAACGCTGTCAACATGTGATGTGGGTGAAACTCAGCATGGGGGACCAAGGGAATGAGGAGTGACGCTAGCAGGCTCAAGTGATTGGCCATGTACTGAATCAAAGAAGAGCAGGGAGGCGAAGTTACTCGAGTCGGGAGTGGAGTAACTCGAGAAGAACAGCAAGGCGAAGTCATTTGAGTCAGGAGTGGAGCAACTAGAAAAGAGTGAATCAACTTGAGCCACTCAAGTCGGAAGCAAAACAACTCGAAAAGTATAAAAAAGCTAAGTTACTTCAGTCACAAGCGGAGCGACTCAGGAAGTGCGAGAATGCCAAGTCACTTGAGTTGGGAGCTGAGCGACTCAAAAAGTGTGGGAAGGCTTAGTTACTCAAGTTAGGAGCAAAGTGATTCTTGAAGTGTGGGAAGGCCAAGTTACTCGAGTCGGAAGCAGAGCGACTCGAAAAGTGCAGAAAGGTCAAGTCATTCGAGTCAAGAGCGGAGCGACTCCAAAAGTCTAATGTATAGGACCATAGAGGAAGCCCTTTATATATCTAGTCCCCTAATGACCTCTTCAGATAATGACTCCTATTCACTTGGCGTGTCACGTGGAGATTTTTTTTTATAGAAATTGCCTCCTAACCATCTATCAAAAGGCATAGTAAAGAGGAAAGAAACTTCGGAAATGTTATAAGTAGACAAATTGAGATAAAACGAAGAGTTGACGACAACTCTTATTACTAAATACTCTTCTTCGTCGAATATACTCGTTATTTTTCTCATCCACCTGTCTGAATTAAGCATCGGAGAACCGTTAGGTAGAATACTAGTAGTCATTTGACACGTGTTACCTTTGACAGGTCATTGGTAAAGATACTGTTGCGGTATGTTATAAGAATTTATTTATTTATTTTCAAAAAGTTCGGTGGGAAGAATCATACGAAGACGACCGCATCAACATGGATTAGCACAAACATGAGATATCTACACCCATCGGTACCAACTAAACATAGATTCAATGTTTCCCTTTAATTGGATTTCTTACCCGGATGCGAAGTGTATGGCTCTTCACATAAATGTGGAACTGTCACATTAATGGCTCTCCACCACTGCCCCTAACGTGTGGAAGGGGTAAATCAGGAATCTAAGATGGGCAGCGCAGAAATGTGGAGTCATCCCTAGCCTAGCGGTGAAACTCAGGAATCAACTCTTTATCTATTTAAGCTTTAACACGGCTGCGCTGGCCGTCCGAGCAAACCCTAGGGGCTGTGTATAGCCCTCCACATGACAGATGCAATGGAGGCCATTGCTGCCTTGATTATTTGAGGCTTGATCTGCCCCCGCTTCGGCATAGGCCTTCTCTGTGAACACCTTCCGCCTTCATCCTTGAAAGCTGAGGCAAGGCCAGAATCTCCCTTGTTACTCGTCTCTCCTTCAACACGAGAGGTATAGCAATTGCTTCAACAATCTTGTCTAGCTATTTATTGCCGATGGGTAAATGAAACCAACATAAACTTGCGCAGGATCTACGAACTAGTCTCCGATGATATTAATTTCTGGTGGAGGGACGAGGCAGCTAAGGTGGAGCACTGTTCAAAGATTCTGCTGCTGATTGGAAATCGATCCTTGTGGTCTCTTTGATTGTCAACTCGTGTGCGCAGATGACAAGAGGCGCTGAGCTGTGCTGCATCTATCTCCTTTATTAAAGATAAGGTATGAGCTTATTTAGTCTTGGCCCTCTCTGCTTTTGCTGATAATTGTGGAAGATTTGGTGAAGATGGCCTTTGCCAAAGTGAGGGTGGATCAAATGCTCTGACCATTTAAAATCTACTCTGTTGATGGGTTGATGCTATGAGCTACCGATACAATAGTAGGCGTCCAATCAAACTCAAAATTAAAACCATAATCCGAGGAGAATCTATCAATAAATCAGCACCACTATCACAAAGTAGAGGTACACATGTTGATTCTTTTTTGCGTCAGTGTTGTTCAGATTTACTTGGATCTATAATGTTACAGGATTTGCTCATTGGCATGTTTTCAATACAATCTTTTTTCGGCAATTCACATTGTCTTCTCGGAGCAAGTCAACTCAACTTAATGAATTTTTAGATAATATTGAAATTAAATAGAAAAATAACTGAAATCTATAATCGATCGTTACTAATAGCTGAAGCTTTTTGCACGCAAATAAAATTTGAGTGGGAGAAGAATCATGATTTGGAAATTTTCGAGTTAGAATTTTGAACAGAAATGCCATAAATCCAGCTCTCTTAAGCAAGATCACTACTGGAGAGACCATCCAATTTGCTCTTCCACTCCAACGGCGAACTCGCTGCTGTCAGAATCCAACCGCGGGCTGTCGTCGGCGCCCAGTGGTGGCTCCCCGGCGACGAGCGGGTCCCGACAAAGGTGGCAAGTGCGCCGGCCAAGCTCCAGCTGCAGGTCGAGGCATCCGCGGTGGAACACGTGTCGACAGTTCGGCAACTGCCAGATCTCCTCCCAGTGCTCTAACTAGCAGAGGCACACTGCGCAGCAACCGCCGGCGGCGGCGGCGTACCCCTCTGCCCCACACAGTTCACTCCGTTCTGCTGCGTTGGTGCTCTGGCCGTTAATTCCAGTGTGGCTCAAAGTGGTTTTCGCTGAAAAGCTTCGACTGAATTCAATAGAAAACCACATTAATGGCGTTCTCCTTTCACAGTGGATGCAGATTTGTACGAGTTGTTGATCCTTGCGAGCTTATGGAATCTGACTGTACTTGTGCAAACACATTTTCAAAAGTAAACTGTGGTCGTTCAAGCACACTTTGTTGTTTTGGCTTCAAGAACAGTGGTAATAATATATTAATATAGCTTTGTCTATTTATTTATTTATGTCTGCTTTAATTCTTCTCTTGATTGCTATTGATTAGCACGGATAGCAAATTTATTTCAAGGAATAAGAGTTGATTTCTCAAGAGGACATTTGCTTTTTTACCGCATTAGCATCAATCTGAAATAGTTCTATGTGATTTACTTTTCTTAAGTTGGCTTCTGAAATATTATAAATAGCATTTGTAAATAATATTATTATAAATTATATTTACATATTTATTTTATGAATTTGAATTATTTATATTAATCAATTAAATAAATATTAAAATTTCAAATAAACAAATAAGTTTGATTTAAGAATTTAATAACATCAAAACAAATCAAATTTAAATAAATTTGAATCAAACTTGATTCTAACGGTTTGATTTATAAGATTGATATTAATTAAATAAAACAAATTCAATTAAAGTTCGAACCAAGTTTGGTTTGGTTCAACTTAGTTATTTTATCAAATAAATTTAAACATTATAAAATTTAATTTAACTTAGTTTGATTCATTTACAATCCTACTCTTACCTTCGAACCAAAAAAAAACTACACGATCAATAAGATATTTAGAGAGTTTGAAAGGGAACAATTATTTTATATAAATTATAAGAAAAAAAAAACTTAATAGTCAACGAGATACCAACACAATGTTGATTGCCTATATATTTCCCCTTTTTTTTTTCTTATAACAAATAAAAAATATATAATTATCTACCAATTGAGAATCTTCTTTATTGATTATATATATATATATATATATGAAGAAGACTTTGTATTGACTTCTACAAACTTCTGGAGCATAGACTATTCAAAATGATAAAAAATTCTAAAACAACATGAGCTCATAAAGAAAAGCGATCCTTCGAGAAAAATAATAAAAATAAATTTTCTTTCTTCTTTCATTTTGTGCCTTTGCCCCCACCCCAATCATCATCACAAACAAATAAA